>JAAOAW010000184.1:0-152927 GCA_013186925.1 Fusarium succisae | reverse complement strand
ATCATCGGATCCGGCGGATCACCGGGAAATCCCTTAATATTAATGTGGAACTTGTACGGTAATAGTTATCGACCGAACAGCCGCTTATGTAAGGGCCCTAGCGATATAGGAGCCCTATGGGGACAAGCCTAGTCGACGGGAAGAGGAAGTCTGTTGAAGCAACCACGGCCTCATTGCTTCCGGTGCTTCATGTGTAGAAGCATCCTGGTCTGGTTGTTCTGGTATCATGTTGGGCTGTAGTGCTTCTGACATCTCAAACATTTCTTGTCCACTTCTGTCTTGAAGTGCAAAGCTAATTGGAAAATAATGTTCAAGTTGGGAGCCAGTGTGCCCCATTCCATCATCCAAATCAATTTCAGGTGCTGGACCAATCCAAAGCACCGATTGTGTTTCCGATACATGCCATAATGAATTGGTTGCAATGAGCATTACTTTCAAACGCGTCAGTGACCGCTCTTGTACTCTTGCTATCATTTCCTCTAGTTGGATAGGCCATATTGCTGTGTTCTCAGCTCGTTCCCCTAGAACAGTAACCATCAGAATGATAGTCAACTTCGGGAATATCTCAGATATCCTCTCGAGTATTCTGAACCAGTCTTCGCAAGTCGAGGCTTCTACAAGTAGGTGTACCATATCAGCCAGGAAACATATTGGGCGATCAGGAGAGACCTTTTGCAAAGCCTGGAGTGCGATCTGTCGCAGTAGTTCTCGTTCGCCAAATCCGTTAAAGAATTCAGTTGAAGCCGGAGACTGTAACATGGCGACAGTTAGTTTCTTACTACCGAGTTGTTCCCAAAATTCAACAGCAAATCTTTCAAGGCGATCGATGGATTCATGGCCGCCTTGGATCATCAACAACGATGACTGATCTGACCCCTCCCAGTTGTTGAGTTGTTGGTTCCTCCATATATCTTTCGTATAAATGTCTGCTCCCATCAATCCGCAGGCATTCTGAAAACCCAAGTATTGTTCTGCCATACAAAAGGGGTCTAGGATCACTGATGGGACGCCGCAGAAGGCTGGGATGCCGGAAAGGCATGCCTGTATGGTATATGGCGAGCAAGGCGATAGCGTCCTTTTCCCGGAAACGACTCCTTGGAAGTGTAAGTAAACAGGGACACCGCAGAGGGCAAAATAGTACAAACCTAATAGGCATTCGTGTAACTTCTCGAGGTCAAAACGATAGTTTTGATACAGCTGCTGAGGCATCAATATGTCAGAATTGGCAGACCTAAAGTCTTGCTCTAGCACCTCTTGTGGGATCTCCAGCTGCCGTTGTACTTCATGAAGAAGTCTGCGCAACTTTTCATCCATTGCTAGATATTGTTTACCTTGAGACTTTGAGACTTGCAGCTTGTTTAAGAACACTGACACGTCATCATGTGCAAATCAGGCTGTGAAGTTTTCAGCTCGAAGCAGCTGTATGGCGTGAGCCATCTTGCACAGCGATTCGATTGGATGTTCCCTGCGGCTCAGTCAACTGTTTAACTCCCGTGAAGTGACCCGCCAACCAATTAATGAACCGTTGTTCTCATGACAAGCGATTGGCTTTTTGTTTCTTTTAACCTACCCCGCTTACCATCAAGTTCACTGCGAACACTGTACCAAGACTACAACCCCTTCAACTAACTAGTACACTTCGATCTTAGCTTCTCTTTTATTATAGACAACTCACTAACGGAATCAAGCTGACAGCATGACTTAAATGCCCTTATGGAACAAGTTGCTCGCGTCGATAGACCTTAAGCTTTCAGTAACACGTAAACTTCAGTAGTGGCAGTAAAAGCAATAGGTAATGATATAGTAAACAGGTTAATTGGTCTTGAGATACTAAAACTATCATCCTGTAGGCTGCTTTACTATAAGATTTTCTCCGCCCATCTACTAACCCCACCTTCCCCTTCATTCAAATATCTCCATACTGACTGTTCTTAGCACCGCGGAATGTCTAAAGCCAAACAAACCGGAAAAGGCCTAGCTATCGCAAGGTTTAACGGTTAGATAGCTACTTATGCGACATAGTTAACAGTGAGTTGTCCGTTCTTGACGTCATTGCCAGTATCAACAGGAATGCTACCGCACTTGGAGCATCCATGCTGCCTAAGCTGGTCGAGGAATGTGACAGACTGCTCCTTAGTAAAAGTTCTGCTCCCAATGTTCTGGTAGAAAGCACACAGGTTTCCAAAGGCAAAGGGAATACAAGCAACATGTTCACCGTTACCAAAGTTGCCCTCTTCGCCAGAAGCAACAGCATCACGAACATCCTTCAGGTCTCCGTTGGGTGTATGTCCGATGCCGCCAACTCCACAAGTGGAGCTACCACGGCAGTTAATACCAAGGCGTCTGACAAGGAGATTGTCACCGCGCTTCTCATAGGCGGCAGGGCTTTCAGGCGCATCACGTTTGGCAGGGTCTGTCTTGTCGCTGCGCTTCTCGTAGACAGCCGGGCTTTGGGGTGCATCGCGGCTAGTAGGGTTGATGACGACGTTGACAAAAGCTGCGGTCTCCAATATTTTGATAGAACGCACAAATAGCTGGGTGGTTGCCAATGTTGTTGATGTCAACGCAGCTAACATGCTCGCCATTTCTGAAGGTCTTGTTGGGGTCGATGGCCCTGACCTGGGCAATGAGCTGGCCGAGAGCGCCTTTGTTGCCACTGCAAAGGCCACTGCCTCGGCAGTTGATCCCTAGAGCATCTGACAAGCCAACAGTGGCGGCAAGGGCAAGAAGGGCGCTTTTGAACATCATGATGAAGTTCTAAGAAATTGAATGGGATTTGAGTAGATTGTTGATAGTGTAAAAGGAATCTGGGTACAAAGTGCGATGAGTTGTGATGAAAAAGCGGTTGTGGAATGGCGGGAAAGTGCTGCCTTTTATGTTCCAAGTCCTAAAGTTATTCTACTCTAGTAAGAGTGAGAACGTACAATATACGTCGTTGAGAAACTAAAGCGGCCGAAAGATGCCTTCTCGACCGTTTGACCCTGTACTGATCGGCTGATGATAAATCAACATGTACCTACCCAAAGTACATCCTTTGATGAGAAAAGCGTATGAATTGTAACATTCAACGTAATGAAATCACCCGGATAACCTTTCAAAGTGGAGGTACACCCCAGTCTGACCAGGGTCGTGACGAGACTTTTGCCTTGACCCCTTACTTCAGCTGTCATCGGGTATGGTAACCGAATTGCTCTCCGCCAGTCATGGCTTTGATTGGGGCTGTTACTCTGTAGAGTCTTAGTGGAGTTCCAGGTAGCCTACCAAGGATAGGAGGTATTATGCCTAACAGCATGAATTTATAGCGATAAGATATAGTATGTTCATTTTAGTGGTAAAAGCTCTCAGCTATGAGTCTTAACTGTTATAATATATACTGATGTAAACTCTTTAGTCTAGAAGTGCTTAAGAAAAGCTTATATTAAAGTGATGCTCAATCACTTGTCCCTATCTCCTTAGGCTATAATACGGTATGTTATTGAGATTAACACTCCTGTCCTTGAGCATGCTACACAGGCGGTCGATCTGTCAGCTGGTGGTCCACAAATAGTCAAGCCGCCTTACCACGCGGACTGTCGATCTCTCAGCGGGATCAACACACACTCAAGACAATGTCAGCGGGATCCACATGTAGGCTGTGTGTCATCGGGGACTACACTGTGGCCTTTTTTCCGAGACAATAAACGTCATATATAGCATCTAACAAGCCCGCTAGTACCAGCCTGTGCGGCCATGGCCAATCGCCTTTTAACTAGCGACGGCCCGTCACTAATGAGTTGCAACTGCCGAGCTCCGCGGCTGACGTAAAGCTCGTGCCTATGAACCAATACCTATGAGTCAACCAGGCCGGGATGTTACATGAACAGCAAGTTTGTGTGATGTGTAAGAGTGGCTGCCTTGAGGGACTTTCTTTTACATCTGACTTCTCGGCAATTGGGCTTATCGCTCTACAAGGCTCATACCACGCAGCCCAAAAGTAAACAATGACTGTTATCATTGCTGGCCAGGGCATCTTCGAACACGACCAAGCTGGGGATATTAGATGCATCAGAATTATCTGGATATTCGTGGATGACTCCACAGAAATGGGAGAGAGAAAATCAAGGAAAATTCAAGCTTGTCACAGCATTGTCAAGAAACTGGCCCTGGAGTGTCTACATGCATGACAGGAGTAGAGACCTCACTGCTGAAGTTCCCCGCAGGCGCATATGTATATGTCTGTGGTGTTGCAGCGGCAATGGCTCGCGAGGTGCAGAGCACTTTGATGGAGATCATGGCGGAGTATCGGGGGATCACTGCGGATGAAGCACTGGCTGTCATATCGTCCATAAACACTTTAGAGACACATCTGATCAGTTTTCTCCGAGTATTTCAATGAACCGCTAATTTCGCGTTACGGGACCTATTTTTCTTACTGGGGGATTTCCGCTGGAAAAACAAGAAAAGCCAACAAACAATCTCAGTAATGCCGGTATACTTCTACTGCGATATACCATTGCCGCTTATTGTCGCTATTGCATACCTGTTTGTAAACCTCAACTCTAAGCGGCGGCCTAAACTATGGGGTAGCTTCAATGACCTCAAGTAGTTCACCCGCCGGTTAGCATCATCTGTAAATACATTGTCCCTCCTTGGTTGCGTAGGTTGCCTCTGTAGCTGCGATAGTTCTCTCCATGGTCGCCGGGCCGAATAAAGTCAGGACCGTCTACACGAGCTACATAGACGGCATCATCCCCGGACCAGAGTCTCTCGACGAGACCCTCATTGATTGCAGCACTGTAGACATTGAAACGGCCAAGGAAGTTGCCACGATCATGAAAACTTGGCGTGGTATCTTCGTCGATGCTCCGATTTTGGCATGTCCTTAAGTCTTCCCCTTTTTCGGATGAGCATGACGCGAGATGAATTATACATTGGCACTCATCTACGTCTACCTATAAAACCAAGAACAAGGAGCCCATACAATTCGATTAGATGTTCCCTACGACTTAGTCAACTGTTTCAACTCACGTAAAGCATCCCGCCAATCAATCAAGGTGGCATGACTCTCATGATAAGTACTTGGCAACTTTCTGTTTCCCACGTAGTATTACACTACCTTTAACTAGCATAGTTAGGTCTCAGCTTCTTTTTCATGCTAGATAATCCCCCCCTCCCCACGCTATGCCAAAATTACCTAGCGCGTACGCCTTGCGACTGACGCCTTATTGAAATATACGCCTTGCGACTTACGCCTTACTGAAATATACGCCCTACTACGCCTGCAGAGGTCTCTTTCGGGCCCAATAACAATGGAACATTTACCAGGGTACAGGGCCTAATGATAAAGAATCGGAATGCCGAAGTACTCGGTCGTTAATTGCAGGATATAAAGTTAGACCTTAGTACCTGATACTTCTACTGGAGGTGCCAAGGGTATTAGCCTAATCATACCCCGCCATCTCTGATCAGCAAAACCAGCCAACCCCTCATTATACGGAGTACTCTGCTCTTGCATAACTCTCACAGTTCAAAGCCGAGCATGGAGGAAGGTAATTTCTTGAGAAAGGCACTGCAGCAATCCCCAGGCCCAAGCATGGGGCTCTGGCAGATGGTGTCTGGCGCCAACGTGTCGCGTGCCCTGGCGCGCGTGCCGGGCATTGACTGGGTGGTGATCGATTGCGAGCATGGTAATATCGATGGTGAGTACCAGTCCATGTCAGGTAATTACTCCCCGAAACTGAGACTGTGGAACTAGACAGTGCTATGCACGAGGCAGTCCCTGCGGTTGCTGCAGCTGGTGCGTCTCCGATAGTGAGAATTCCCGGTATGGAGTCATGGATGATCAAGCGTAAGACGAGCGCACTGTCAGTAACTTTAAAATCATTATGCTTACAAGAAATAGGAGCTTTGGACTCGGGCGCACATGGAGTGAGTGTACGTGGCACCTGTATTAACTGGTTACTAACTAGTTGTCTGAGATCCTCGTACCTTTGCTTCGGACTCCGCAGGAAGCCAGAGAGATCGTCAAAGCCGCCAAGTTCCCACCACAAGGCACGCGTGGATTTGGCTCTCCTTACGCAATGGAGCGCTTCAGTCCCATGCCGACGATGACTGAATATCTCCAGCAGGCAAACAGCAGTCTTCTTACTATAGTTCAGATCGAAACCCAAGAGTCCCTTGATAACTTGGACGAAATCGCTGCTGTCGACGGTATCGATGTACTCTTCGTAGGGCCATTCGACTTAGGTACGTTGTATACCATTGTAGATACTGCCAAGGCAAGCATTAACTCTTGACTTACAGGCAACAACATCGGTCATCCTATTATTGAAGGCATCGTCAAACCGGAATTGAGAGAGGCCATTGGGCGTGTGCTCGAGGTCAGCCACAAGTTTGGCAAGAAATGTGGAATCTACAGTACATCTGGCAAACAAGCGAGGCAATATGCCGAGGCCGGGTTCGATATGATCCACGTGGCAACCGATTTTACATCCTTGCAATTTATCATGACGCAGGAGGTCAATATTGCTAAAGGAATAGAGGGTACTGAGAAAGGTGGCAGTTATTAAAGTTGGAGATCATGCTAGAAGGAAAGGTTTCAGCTCACTCACTGAGCCAGCAAGTCTGAGTTGCAGAGACCAAGTCCACACTATAGCTGCCTATTCAGTACAGCCTCAAACTAGCGTGGACAATTGATCTCCGCAGTCGGATCAAACAAACCTCGCCGCACTTGTTCCTTTCTCCTAGAGTCTTCCAAGCTCCATTTTCTCATCCCCCTCCTCTATATTTAAAAATACTGCTCTAGAGAGAAGATAAATATCCCAACAAGCACCTCACCAGAGGCGCTCGCAACCAACCTCATCCTGCAACTCCGACCATGGATATTGGACGTCTCTTCAGTTTGGCGGCTCTGAATTGTGCTTTGATCAAACGACGTTGGAAGATCTGAGTTTCGATTGCCTTGAGCTAGCTAACGACATGTAAGTGTCGAATCCGACGTCACTAAGCCATGAAAATACCGAACTTCACCTACGTCCAGCCATCCGGATCTCCACAGATGACGCGCTATAATAGTACAGGTTGAGTTTGTCTACAATCGGCCTTATCCGGATCTTGGGAAGTACGTGAGTTCTGGATAATACTATGCGTATGCGTCGCGACCGATTTAGGAACGATTCTATCCTCACAGAGGATTATCACACGGGTAACCTTTGCGGCACAGGACTTCAAGACCTTTGGCGTCAACATGGACGAGCAAAGACTACTGCCTAGTCACATGGACCGCCCTGGAGACGTGGGACAAGGAAGCTCGAGGCGCTCGTACGCCACATATCCTCTACACAGTGTCATTGGGAAAGCATCCTGCTGGAGTGAGGCAGAGCTTCTGGCGGTGAGGTGAGATAGATCCATTTAAAGAACAATGAAAGACAGTGTGATCAGAAAACGAAACCGGCATCCTTTAGCCTCTAGCTGGTAATCATACCTTCCACTAAGGAATCGCTCAAAGGCAACGTAGCCTTTCACATAATTTACTGGCCTCCTACTCATTTTATGCTTTCCGCTAAACCTGTCCCGAGGGTAAACGATATAGTCACACCTCTGTCTGTCTCATAAACACAGCCACCGCCTGTTTTCCAAAAATTGATTATCAGGCATTGGTAAAAGAGATTGATGGTTAAGCTTAAGTCTAGACTTATCCAATAGCGCCAACATGCTCCTCACGTCTGAGCTTATGACTGATTCGACCTATAGAGTTTGAGAGGCGTCAGCCACTGTCTCTGCCACTACACAAGCCGGTTAGGATGTTCCAGGATGTTCAGGCCCATTGATGCCACGGCTGTTACACATCACGGCTAGCGCGTGCAAAAAGAGAGCAAGCTGAAAGTTGAAAATTGCTTGGCAAGCCCATCGTACCATATTTGAGCGCAAGGGATGCAGTAGCTAGACGACACGTCGTCTGCTGTGTTCTGTTGTCTATAAAACCTGATCAAGTTCCCGTTCTAAAAGGTTGATCATCACTTTCTTACATCCAGCAACCCGCTCAACAATCCCCATCTCCATCTTCAAGAATTTAGCAAATATGTCTGTGGTTACCTACACAAACAATTACTCCCAGGTTTTCCACCACAAAGGCACGCCAGCTACTGATCTGCTAAAACAGTTAGGGCTGCTGACGTAAATGCAGGTGTTGACGTGAGCCCTGATGAGCACGCCGCGGCGAGAGCCCAAGAGTACCGAGTGGCTACAGTCAACGCATGCAAGCTGGATCCGGATGTGGGCTCTATTCAGTATGGCACGGTACAGGGGAATGGTGTCGGCAATCAGTGGGCCATTGTGTTTAGTGAGGAGAAGTACAACATCATCGTGCATTATGACATTAAAGAAAAGAAGTTTGGGGTGAGAAAAAGGAAGATTGGGTACACTTTGGAATTGACAGTTGTGCAGGAATGCAGGCCGATGATGGGCAACACTGGCGATAAGCCGCCTCGCCGTATTGGAGTCTCCTTGGTTTGAGAGAAACCGAATTCTTCACCAAGTGAGGTGTCAGGTTTATAACTATTACGCTACAGACTGATCAGCCCCTGTATTTCAGTTAAAGCGGTTAGAGCTGAATGTAATAAGTGTGATAAAGGTTCAGTGGCGTGTTTTAAACTCTTTTCTTGAGCATGTGACTACCCTAAAAGCTTATCTGTGGTTTATGCTTTTAAAGTACAGTTTCAGTTTATCATTGGTATCACTAATAAGGAAGGGTTTCATTTCGCTATGTTTACTTCCTCCCTACCTACAAAATCCGAAACTACAGGTAACAAATACCCTGCGTACCTGCGGTCTCGCGTATGGCGCAACGTGGGGAAGTCCCATATTCTAGACAGGTTCAGGGTAGGGCTTTCAATTAAATTGAAGAGCTTCCCGAAACTTGGCGGAATGCTTTGCGGCCCGTAGAGAGATGATCTATTTTTGGTTACTGTAGGGCTACGAGTCATTGTTCTTGTAGAACTGATTCTATCCATAGAACGCGCAGTTGGCATGGAGAGAGAAGCCTTGTTTGAATGGGGCTTCAGTGCTTGAGTACAGGCTCTTCACGGAAGCCGTTGGAACCCGACAACCATTTGTCACGGCACGGTTAAAGCTTTGCTGGCTTAGCATAGTCTCCTGGTGGTACTGGTGAACCATTGACAACAAAGCATTGTGTTGTGACCCTTGGTCGGTTATAAGGCTGTGATGAAAGCCAGAGTCGTATTTGGGGGAAAAAAGGGTTCTCACTGACTATTGATTTGCTGATGCACGATGGTGGGACTTGAAGGAAGCGGGGCTGCCAAAGGACCTGTGCCATTACTTGATCGATATTACTGTACGGAGTAGTCCTGCCGTCATTCGAAGGAAGAAATAAACTCACGATATTACTCTTACCTACTTACTTTGGACAACATCTATGACCAATAAAGGACTTGAAATCCAATTGCTCGATGTATCTACCTCATGCCAATTTATTGCTCTCGCTTGGCCATCTCCCAGTCTAGCCAATCTCCTGTCAAAATAGCTCTAGTGCGACCAAAGGATCACAATCCCTGCAAGGCAGAATCGACGTTTCCGTTTTGGTAAGTGATTCAATTTGGTTAGCGATTCGATTGAATCCCTGTCCATTCGAGGTTTATGGTCATGACAGCGGCAGTTGATTGTGGCTTATTATTCTCAGCCCTACCCTTATGACGACCTTGAGAACAAAGGAGCCAAGATCGACAGGTTGCCTCTTCCAAGTCGCGTGTACTTATAGACCACTTACAACATCACCTCACAGCATTCAGCAACTCTAAGACTCATTTCATTTCTCAATGGCAAACCAAGAAGATCCTGCTCCCCCGTACCGCGGCGCCCCTTTCCCGACGAAATGGCGCCGCAACCACCCGCGGTCAAAGAATGGATGTCTTACGTGCCGCACTAAGCGCAAGAAGTGCGATGAAGTCAAGCCAGTCTGCTCGTCATGCACCCGAACCGGACAAGAATGTGTTTGGCCCTCTCAAGAGAACACTTCTCAAAGAGCTATGCCGGAAGACGGTAGTGCCAATGAGCCACTCGGAGTCTCCGGCCCTTCCCCAGACTCAGCAGCCCTGCAGTCCAAGTCCCGTTCATCTTCTCCTCGGGCCGCTCCGACCTACGGCAACCTAGCTTATCTAAACGACAACTCGCGTCCGCTTTATCAGCAGTACCTGGATGTTACAGCGGAGATGCTGACTCGAGGGCCATGCGCGGACGGAAACCCTTTTATTCATTATCTTCTACCATTGGCTGCAACTGATAATCTGGTTCTTGATTGTATCCTTGCTATTGGAGGAGCCCATTTGACTGTTAATGATACGACGTCTACTATCCAGAGAGCTCGAGCTTTGGAGGTGGCAACTCGTGGCCATTATGCGACTGTACTGGCTGGACTACAGAAACTCTTGTCTTACGAAACGGGTCAGATCATCCTCCCGGATGAACATACGGGGCCACCTACCCCAATCCGTATCCTGCTGATTCTATTACTCCTCTGCGTCTACGATGTAAGAATATTTATCCCGAGAACGTCATGGACTCGTTGCTGACAGCTACAAGCATGTTCAAGGTCATTCTCGCGGGTCCATGTATCATCATCTCAAAGCTTGTCGACAGTACATCAACCTCCTCACAACCGAGCCCACGCCATCTAACGAATTGAAACACTTAAAAGGGTTTATGCTGGAGCTCTATGCTTACCATGCAATCAAGATTACCATTACACCCCGCAGCTTTCTATCTGACGAGGTGGTGGAAATTGACCCATCAGTATATTCACTGGATATACTAAGTGGATACAAATCCAGAGGATTTCTACTTGGCTTTGGGCAGGGCATGTGGGAGATGGTTCCGGAGATCTCTCAGCTTGTCGAAGCTCGCCGGGAAGAAGAGAAGAGAGGCATTATAGCCAATACCGCATTTCAGGGACAGTATGATTCACTTCTAACACGGCTAGAAGGCTACAATCCACTCGAAGAAGATACAAATGGCCTTTGTTCACGCGAAGAACAAGCTACAGCTATAATGATATATCAGCATGGTCTTATCGTATACCTCCAGTCAGCGTTTCACCCGGACATGCTTGCGGATCCGAATCTCGCCGCCCAAATCGATAACCGAATCGAGCAAACCATGTCAGCCTTTTATTCATTGTTTGTTAGCGAGTCACCATATCGTCGAATGCTCCTCTGGCCGGGCACTATTATGGCCTCAGTCGCGAGACGTCCAGAGCACATCCACGTGTTCCGTGCTGGATTCTTTGCCAGAGCTTCGCGTACACCTGGTGCAGTAAAGATGGGGGCAAAAATAGTTGAACTGCTTTGGAGCGACCCTGACCCTCGAGCCTTCGGTCCAAGGGGCGTGTCTTATATAATGACCAAGCATGATATTAGCTTGAGTTTGTGTTGAGGGGATGTTTGTCGAATAGCTTATAGATCTGTATGATATGCTGGCATATCGACTTATTCTATATCATCAAGAGTTTCAATAAAGTTCTAAGCAGTTATGTCTGTCTATAAGCTCCTATGTGGAAACTAGTAGATGAGACGTGGGCTCTGAGGGTGATGTTACGTGAAATACTGAGCTGAGGACGAACTACACCGAAAGACACAATACCTTGCTTATAACTTATACAGACTACTTAACCCCCTTTGGTCGCATCGTGGGTGTCCTCAGAGATAGACAAGTATATAGACCCCCTCCTCAACCCTCTGGTTTATGTTGAAGAGATGTTCTAACCAGCGTAACAACGACAAGTGAACTTGACCTTGCCAAGCACCCAGAACTGTGCCACGCAAGAGACCAAAGTCCCTTGTTTACAGCCTAAGGGGCCTTAAATACAGCAATAAGAACTATCAAGGCTACAAAGGCTGGTCGGAAAAGAAATTACATTCCAGTAAGGAGTACAGGGACTATTTGTCTTATAGGAAAGAGTTTTCAGGCCCATACAGGGCAAGAACTGATAAGATAATCTTGACATCTACTGTAGGCTGATGCTTGCATCACGAGCCTTACCAGCATCATAATTTATGTACATTTTCCAAGCCCTCGACACCATTTCGGTCTCCCTTATTGAGATATCCAGCCACTACACCTTGCGGGTCCCATTTCTTCCTGATGTCCATGAGTCTCTTGCCTTGATCCCGTCCCCAGAAAGCAGTCGAGCGCTTTTGAAAATCAGCATCTCCAAGATACGATCCTTCCGAGTCCCGGTTGATCTTATCAAAGATATGCGTAAGCCAAGATTGACATTTGGGGTCTTCTGTCTGATCTTCCCAGACTACATAGGCAGCAAAGTAATGATCTGTCTGCATCGAGAGCGCCATATCCTCAATGGTGCCATCCTCGACAGTACGTCGAGAGCCGGGAGCCATGGAGTACCAAAGGGTAAACGACTTTTCTGTGGGGAGTGATGTGAAGGACTCTTTTAGGACAGAAACAACGTCGGCGTCGTTTCTGATATAAGAGTTGTCAACTGCGTATCGATGACCTTCAGGGTTGGCACAATGCTGATCATCGTACTGCTCTGCCATGGAGGTTGGCTCGCAAAACCACGAAATTACGTGACCTGGTGGTACAGAGTCTTGAGCGGGCTGCAGCGCAGACCGGGCTTCTTCATCACTGTTTTTGAATGTGACAAAGGAGATCAAAATATGCTCTCCTTGCCGTCCCGGGAAATTTCTTCCAACTGCAACAATCTCTGTGCCCTCGTCGAAAGTCGGAGCAAGCTATGAGTTGCATTAGCGGATTAATCAACAAGTAGGAGGACGGCTTGGAACGAACCTTTAGAACCCAGGAAAAGGCCGTTTCATAATCTTTCTTCTCGTATATGTAGACTGATGACCGGATGTGACTGAAGGAGGGGATTGTTTGGAGGTAGAATCTAGTAACGACAGCCGGGAATCCTATATCACGAGAAAAGCATGAGAAATGTGTTTGCTTTCTGTAGGTGAGCAAATGGCTTACCTGGACCTGATCCACGTGCCGCCCAATACAATTCCGCGTTAGTTGTTTTATCGCAGTGTCGCTTCTCTCCATCAGCCGTCACCACGTCGAGAGCCACCAACTTTTCGCAGGCGAATCCCCAGTTCTTTAAATATTTCGTCAGCCAGGATACTATTATGTCTTCTCAATCACGTTACCTTGCAGTTCCAGCCCATGCCTCCTTGTAGAAGAAACCCTCCAAGAGCAACCTCTGGGCAATGGCCACCGGGGAACATGCGACCGCGTAAGCCCAGAAGCTTGTTGACCATCCTCCCAGTCATGCTAGGCGATGCTTGGAGTACTCCGGTGCTATCGTCGACAAGAAACTCGTGGTACTTGCCCAGGTCGATAAGAACGGCCCCCTCTCGCACACTCCAGGCTGCCCAGCTATGACCGCCAGATCGCACTGAGACCCGGGCACCTAGAGTGCGTGCAAGCCGAACAGCTTCTACGATGTGATCCTCCCTGGTGGCTTCGACGACGGCAAGAGGCTGGCTGGATGGTCGGCGGTGGTTGAAGACGCGGCCTACCCTGGCCCTTTCCCAACCCACATCACCTCGCCAGATGATGGGAAACGAGGGAGGCAGTTGAGATTTGGCCTGCGCAAGAGAATCAATTTGCGTCATGGTTGTTGGTTGGGTAGATTGAAGTTTGGCAGGGTCAAGTCGGGTGAATATGGGCACGTTTCACTGTACGGATGACCGTCGTTCTTACGCGCCTTATACGATCGGAACGTCACTAGTGGGTAAGATCAAATGTTTGCAGAGCCGAGACCGCTCCATCTGGGGTATCGGCTGGCTGCGGGGGAGGCTCGGGCATGCTTTCGATCACAGTGGGACCACATTCCGAGCGGAGGTGAGATCTGTCTAAGCTCGACTAGCCTCCGCCCCTCAGCCGATCGGAGTGACAGTACTCCAAAAGGCAGCGGGGGCACCTGTAATCCTTGAAGTCAAACTTGATCACCGGGGGACCAAGCAGCTGAGCTAGCCACCTCAATCATCAATATCCATTGACTAACTAAATTCCCAGGTCTTGCCAACTACGGTTCTTGAATTCATTTCTTCAAATCACACCACAAGTAAAAAACATCTCAGCCATGTCGACAACAGAGCCCCTTGCTGGCAAAGTAGCCATTGTTTCAGGCAGCGACAGCGGCATAGGCTTCGCCATTGCCCATGAGCTTGCGTCTCGTGGGGCATCTGTCACTATCAATTACCCATTCACTTCTCAAGCAGACAATGCCAACAATAAGGCAGCATCTCTGCCAACCAAATGCATCGCCGTTTGCGCCGACATGGGTACAACTCAGGGCCCTAAAACGCTGGTCGAGGCAACCATTAAAGAATTTGGTCGACTAGATATTGTTGTCAACAATGTGGCGCTAGCAGTCAATAAACCGCTTGAGGAGCAGACCTTGGATGACTGGGATCTATTGGTCAATGTCAATGGGCGCAGCACCTTTCTTTTGACCCAGAGCAGCCTTCCGCACCTAACGCGAGGAAGCGGACGAATTGTCAACATCTGTTCCGCTAGCTCAAGAGGTTCTCCTCCCTTGCAAACCATTTATGCCGGGACCAAGGGTATGGTCGATTCCTTCACTAAATGCTGGGCGAAGGAACTTCCACCTAAGTACGGGTGCACGGTGAACGCCGTGTCTCCCGGTCCTACCAAGACCGAAGGTTTTCTGGCTGCTGGCGAGGAGGCCATGCGTATCTTGCAGCCTACAATCGATGCCACGCCTGCAGGGAAGCGGATGGGTACGCCAGAAGAGATTGCGTTTGCGGTGGGATTTCTATGTGATGAGCGGGCAAGCTGGGTCAACGGTGTACATTTGCATGTTAACGGAGGACTTCACATTGATTAGTTACTACCGAGGTAGTCAGAAGATCGCAATTGAACAAAGATGAACTCTCATAACACAGAAAGACTATGTGTATAACGAGGATACTTTGAGGGTGGTATAAGGCGGTGTTTAGGTTCTTTGTGCTGTTTCAAACTCTCAGCGACAAATCCCAACTGCAATCAACACATATAGGTTCGAACTCATAGCATATGAAGAGAGGATATGTGCCAAGAAGCTAGATTCAAGGGCTCTAGGATATGTCACATTGGCAAGTGGAAACTCCTTATAGGTCCCAACCAACGATGGTCAGATAATGTAGATTGATCCTTTCTTTCAATACCGCTAAAGCTATGAAACTTGTACACTCAGAGCTGACAGTCTCTTGCTTAGTCTATTCTTCGAGCACTGGACACGTCCGGGACGCCAAGACCCTCAACAACCTTTCCGCCCAAGATCTCATAAACAGGGACTTCTGCCAACCTCGAGACAACGTGGTAGAGCGTCGGCAGGGCTTCCCAATCATGAGGATCAAACTCAAAGCTGGCCTTGTCTGTAGTGAAGACCTTCAGTACCTTGCTAGGTACGACCTTGGACTCTTCTGCATGAGGTACAAAGGTAGCATGCTCGACATCTGCCTTACCACGATCCCCTACCTTTGGGATGTACTTATAAGCAAAGATTCCCTCGTCATCCTCGCCTCCGATCGTCCCCTTAGAGCTGCCACTGTCTATCTCTCGAAGACCCTCAAGTGTGAACGAGCCAAAGTTGACGCCTTGCCAGCCTGTCTGAATTCTGTAGCTGTTTGTTCGCCTCCAAACGTCGATGGAGCAATACAGCTTTGGCATTCCGAGCTCTTCCCGGCCACTGACAATTGGATCCGTGAGGCTTTCCCATAAGATAGGCAAGAATGTCCCGTCACGAACGGTGCCATCTTTCTGTACATACTGGACGCCGTGGATGTACAGCCCAATATGTCTGTAACCAGAACCGCCCAGCCACTCCATCTTATTAAGCGTGGTCTGCGAGAAGCTAGCATATGCGACTGTTCCGGGACTCTTGAATCGGAAAGAGGTAGAAGGTAAGAGATTCTGTAAAAGAGTTCGTGAGGTCTTGAACTTGATGGAGGCTGTTGTGAATGTCGAGTGGGTAGCATTCCTAGCTTCGCCTGTAAAGGTCTGGCGTGGACCGGGGAAGGGCCCAAATGAGACGGGCATTCTCCAGTAGAGATGAGGCTTCCGAGCCCAGTCCCACTTCCTGAAACGGTTGGTGGAATTGTCCCATTCATCATGGCCCAGGTTGAAGTTGGTATACGCCATCACTAGTAAAAACAACTGTTAGTTTTGGCATGCAAGGGCGCGTCTGCAAGGTTTACTGACTGTCAAAGTCCTTATCCGGCTTGTCCTTTCCTGCCTGGCGTGAGAACTCTTGGATCCGATTTGCCCGATCGTAGCGAAAGTCTTGGTAAAGACGCAGCCGCTCAGGGACCTCTTCCGGGGAGGTACTTAGTGGTAGAACAATTGCGAGGGAGGCAGCGTCTTCGATAGCAACACCAGCGCCCTGCCCTTGGTCTAGAAAAACTTGGTTAGTACTTCTTGAAGGAAATATACGTATCATGGGTGTTGGTGATGGTGATATACTCACGAGGGAGAAAGGGATGAGCAGCATCACCAAGAAGAGTCAATCTCTTGTCGGTCCACGTTGGGAGGATGTCCATGTCTAGTAGCTCCCATGCCTTGAGGGACTCTGGGCTCGCTTTACTCAGGAGCTTCAACAGAGCAGGGTCGAAGTCCTTGTATACACCCAGTAACACCGACATGCTTGTCTCGTTGTTCCAGTCTTGCAAGTATTTGTCAACGATTTGTGTCAGGTCAAGGGTCTAGCCAGAACATACCTTCTTTGCTCCCAGGATCGCTCTCTTCTCGCGGATGAATGCAGACAAAGTTGAACATCTTGTTATCATCACATGGGTACATCACAATACGCCTGTCGGCGGCATACCATATAGTGAGCTGGCCGTTGTGCTGTGCAAATTGGGCGGTTTCTGGGTCATCGAGAGCAGCTTGACGGGGGACGAGGAAGCGGAAAGCACTCTTTCCGGAACTGTAAGCTTGCCATTCTTTGCCGACGACTTTGTGACGGGACCGAGACTGTTATGCATAGATTCTTGTCAGCGAAGTGATGCAGCATCGAGGGCTGAAAGTATCGATACTTACATGAACTCCATCAGCGCCAACGACCAAGTCGCCCTGAACTTGGCTACCATCCTGCAAGAAGACGGTAGCCGTTTCTGTGTCAACGTCGACAACGCGACTGGACGTTTTGAGCACAGCGGGAGTACCAGGTCCATCTGGCGATGTTGCAAGTCGTTTAAGCTCCTGATGCAACCGTACACGATGGACCAAGTGCCATGGATGCTGCCAGATCTTGTTCGCTTCTGTGATATCGGCATCACGGACCACTTCATTGGCCGCGTTGAACTCTGTAATCTATAGTCATAGCGAAACTGTGTTAGTGTCCGATTATCAGAAGCATATCGACTTTGGAGCTGCATACCCGTTCAAAGACATTGGCGCCTATGGTCTCAGCAAAGATACCGAGGCGACGGAGGATTCCATTGGCGTTGGGGGCCAGATGCATCGCCGCTCCAACTTCGTTGGCAAAGCGAGACTGTTCTAGTAGCGTGACTCGATGGCCCTGCCTGCGGAGAAAGATGGCAGCGGTGAGACCGCCTATACCGGCCCCGATAACGACGATGTTGAGCCCATCGGGCTTGACAGCGGCACCGTGGCCATTGGTGACTGTACTAGAGACGCCGTTGGATACCATTGTGTCCTAGTTACGATGTAATGGATTTGTTCTTCAACGGCCAGGAATATCGGACCAGATGAGTAGATCTTGCGTCTTATCTAAGGGCTTTGTAACTGACGCACCATGGTCCTTTGAACCTTAACCTCGGCCTTTCGGTCAGAATCATGGCCACGGTCCCGATGCATGATATCCAGGTACTGTTTTCTCATAACGACAACTATTGGCGGGGCCGAAGATGATTGAGGGGTCAGGACCACATCGGATCGGTTTGTGGTCGACACTAAACCACTTTAAGCTAACGAGGCAGGGGACTGCCGCCACCAAGCACTACCTATTCTGTCCTGTAGCCTCTCTGCCTCAGCGACCCAGCAGAGCAAGTCACAGACCCTTGCACTTTGTGGGGTTTTCTGGGGGAGCATCGGAACGAAACTCTCCCTATCTTTATCTGCTTTCACTGCTTCAAACCCCGTGGGGAAGACACGCTAACTAACTAGGTAGTGATTGGTGGAGCCGCCCCTCATCCGCGTTGGAGCGCGTCGCTAGCAGATTTTGTCCCCCCTTTCCAAGCCAACCAACCATCAACACATTCAGTGCATGCTCGCCAACCCGAGTGTCTCTTAGCCTGCGCTGGCCGTTTTCGAGCTTAAATACATTCCGCTATGCCCTCTTTCACCTATTGAACTTTTCAAGGGCTCTAGGACATTCGCCAGCCGATCTTTTTCTTTTTTGTCAGAGGTTCGCGATTCGTCAGCTTTTCCTGTTTATCGTATACCTTGACCACTTGTCCATCAACACCATGTCTATCGATATCCCCAAGACCAGCACGGTCACGCCTGATGGCCGTAACGACATGCTGGGTGGTCTTCGTCTCCGTAATGAAGAGACCAACGAGATAATACTCATACCAACCCCAACAAATGACCCCAATGATCCCCTCAACTGGTAAGTTCTCTCCTGGCTCATGTCCTCACCTTCGTGAAGCATGCTAATTAAGCACTACATAGGTCCAAGCCATACCGTTTCTACATCGCCGTCCTCGTCTCCTGCGCCATTTTCTTCAGTAACTTCCTAGCTGCTGGACCTTCCGTCGCCATCGTCAGCACCACCGAGTCCTTCTTTGGTCCACCTGGTCCCGATTTCAGTGCCAAAGTCTCCAAGATTGCCTACTTCTTCACCACCACTGCTCTTCTCCAGGGCATGGGAAACCTGATATGGATGCCCTTCGTTGCAAAGTACGGCCGTCGACCTATTTATGTCCTTTCCTTCATCATGTATACAGCTGTCGCCGCTTGGGCTGGTGGTGCAACTACATACGGCAGTGCTTTAGCTGCTCGCATCCTCATGGGCTTTGCATCAGGTGTCGCTGAATGTCTAGCCCCCTTGACTATCTCGGACCTGTTCTTCTTGCACGAGAGAGGTGCCGCCATGGCGTGAGTGACCATGTCTGGATGCCCTATTTACTTCCACTGATCACATGGATAGGATATATACCACGGCACTGTCCGCTGGTGTGGGGGCTGGAATCATTGTTGCTGGGCTCATTACCATCAACCTGGACTGGCGGTATATCTACTGGGTATCGGTCGCTTTGATTGGAGTGTGTACCATTCTGATCATCTTGACGTTCCCCGAGACCGTCTACAACCGCCAGGAAATCACAGAAGGAACACATACGCATATTGAGACCAATCGCAAGGATAAAGATGAGGACATTGAGAAAGTACAGTTTGACGAAGTCTCGGCATCTGGACAACTATCTTATTCTCCAACCCCAAAGCGCACCTTTTGGCAGAACTTGTCCCTGTACAGCGGTACACACACGAAAGAGTCCATTCTCAAGCTATTCTTCCGACCAGTTGTTCTCCTCACCCTTCCTCCAGTGTTTTGGGCTACCCTCGTCATGTCTGTTACTATCGGCTTCCTCGTCGCCATCAGCTCCAACTTTGCTGTCGCTTTTTCCGCCACGTATGGCTTCAAGCCGTGGCAGGCTGGCTTGTGCTTCATTTCGTGTCCCATAGGGGCAGGTGTTGGAGCCTTCTTTGGAGGTCACTTTAGTGACATGGTGGCGGATCGACTGACTCGGAAGAATGGTGGCATTCGAGAGCCAGAGATGCGACTGCCTGCGATCCTCATCTCATTTGTGGTCGCGCCGTTGTCCTTGGTCCTGTATGGTGTAGGCATCGACCGCAACTGGCACTGGATTGTCCCAACCCTTGGTCTTGGGCTTTGTAAGTCTACGCAGAACTCTCTCGCCCAGTTGTAAATGCTAATTCGAGTCGGCAGTGAACCTCGCAATCGTTCAAGCTACCAACGTTAGCTTGGTCTACACAATTGACAGCTACCGTCCGGTTGCAGGAGAGTTGGCAGTCACACAGCTAGCATTCAAGTGTAAGTCTGATGGCTCCCTGGCCTAGCCTGATCAATTAAACTGACGAGATACAGCTGCTTTCGGGTTTCTCCTCTCTTTCTACACTAATCCATGGATTGATAAGAGCGGATATGCCAATGCGTTTGGCGCCATGGCTGGAATCTCGGGGGCGGTTATTCTATGCTGGGTACCTATTTATATTTGGGGTCGAAGGATCCGCCATGCTACCTGGAGCTGGGGCTACATTGAGAAATTTGTTCACTGGAATGTGGATCGTGAAGTGGGCGAGTAGGTATCGTTCGGGAACCCAGAATGATTTATTAGCATTATGATGAAGAATAATATCTAGAAGTACTGTTCAATGAGATTTGCTTTCAGCAATTGCAAGTTCCTATACGTTATTTTCTGTGGGTGAACCAGTCTACTTGGGAATACTGAAGCATATAAGGTTGAGCTTTACCCTGCAGGCACTGATGAGCCAATAGTTCAGCGACTACTAATATATTCTTAACTCCGTCCTTCTTAAGCGAACGTGAAGTGCAGGCATAATAATAGATTGATAGCTTACTATCAAGTGGCTAGAACTCACTAACTGGCGAATTTTGCTTACTGTCTGCTCCCGCCCTCAGCTTCGTCGCAGCTCCCTTTAAACATGCCTTGTGAAGAATTTCATGCCTACCCTAGGGTCGACGACAGAAAGATCCGCGTAGTAGCGTCTTTTCCCCGCATCGCCCACATCCCGAAGACCCCAGAATTTACCATACTAAGTTAGCCTTAACTCACTCTAGTTAGTCTAGTATCATGGCGCAGGTCAGCCGTCCATAGACCGGTCCAGCCCAGCAACATCCATCACGACCATTCTTCCGCCGTGGCAATGTTCAATTTTTCAATCCTGCTCTGGCAGTCACAAGCGATATGAGCGCTCCGCCCGCGACAAAGAGACGCCTATCGTCTCCTCAACAGAACCCTTTCCAATGCTCATACTGTCAACGCTCCTTCGGGCGCGTGGACCACTTGACCCGTCATATCCGATCTCGTCAGTGGCAGCAGCGCAATATTCCCGTCTTCCAATTTACTCACATTCACGATAGATGCACAAGATAAGCCGTTTCGCTGTCATATTTGCGATAAGGCCTTTGGGCGCCAGTATGTAATCACACTACCAATCGGCTACCACTAACCTTGTTGTGTCGTTTAGAGATATCCTCAAACGCCATGTGCTTGGACACAATGGCGCAGAGTCTGGTGCGAAGCGATATAAGCGCATGTCAAATGCTGCGCCTCGTGTGTCTCAAGCTTGTAAAGCTTGTGCGGGATCCAAGCTCAAGTGCGATGAAGATCCTTCCTGCAGACGCTGTGTGACCAAAGGAATCACCTGCGAGCGAGATACGCGGTTCACAGAAATAGGAGATAAGACATCACCAGAAACTAGCATCCAATCTACCATAGGTGAGAATAGCTTCAGCCGCTCCTTTTAGAAACCAATTGCTAAAGAAAGCAGATCAAGAACTATTCATACCCGTGCTGGAACCGAGTCACCTAAGCTTATCAGAGGACGACTTCTCCAAATTCCTGAAAGGGGTCATGACTCCCGTAGAGGGACAGGAGAGCCGTCCGATAGAACAAGCTGACCTGACTAGCATTCATCAAATGTACGATCCGCTTCTGTCCCACGGTCCCTTGGACTTCCGGGTCGATGGGGATCCGCGGTTCGACGATGTTGCCATGGATCTCTGGGACTTGCCCTGCAGCCCATCCTTTTATTACAACGGAATCCTGTTGGAGCCAAAGGCATCTGCAGCACTCAATCTTCAGACTCAAACGCCGAGTCTGGGCAATAATGCTCGCCCAGCTGTGCTGGGTCACGTCGCGTACAAGGAATCCGCCCTCGGAATCTGGGAGCCGTCGCAGAATGACCACCTCAGCTCCAACATCAAGGCCCTGTCTGTTCTTGGCGACAGTCCCCAGGACGCCATCCAGCTGAACAGCTTGGAAGTAAGCAGTCAGCGGTTCAAACCACTCTCCGTTGGTCTTAGAGACCAATTGCTTCTGTTGACACTGAACGCTTGTAAGCCGGAAAGCAAACTCGCCATTATCAGAGCATTCCCCCACTCTGAGATTCTGTCCAAGCTCATCGAGAGCTTCTTTTCTCACCATCGCGTCCAGACAGACTCGTGGATACATGGCCCTTCGTTCGAACCAAATAAACAGGGAGCAGAGCTCATTCTCACCATCGTCAATATGGGCACTATGTTTGCTGACTCCAAGATCTTGCATGCCCTTGGTTTTGCTCTCCATGAGGTAGCTCGTATGTCGTTGCCTGTAATGTTTGAAAGTGCAAATTCCAGGACTAGAAGTCTTTGGGCCCTCCAAGCATTTGTACTGGATATTGAGATGGGGTTGTGGAGTGGTATTAAGAGGAAGATGGAAATCGCTGAAAGCCAGCGCCAGATGCCCTTCACAGTGTGTTTTCCCCTTCCAGTCGACTTATCTCAAGTCTCATTTCATCTCAGAGTGCCTGCTAATCCGATAACAGATGCTACGGCGCGGTAGAAGATTTAGCAAAGCCTATACCCCCGCTGATCCTCCTTTGCCAGAAGATGCAGGCGAAATCTTGCAGAATAAGTGGCTTGCCTGGATCGAGCAAGAGAATTACAACAGGCTCATCTACCATTGTTTTGTTCTAGATACCCAAGTCAGCATTGCTATGTCGACATGTCCCTTGATATCCTTCTCGGAGCTCAAGACGCCTCTGCCAGAGTCTAGTGATCTATGGCTTGCCAAGGATGCAGAAGCATGGAAAGCCATATACTTGAAGCAGCAGCGCCAACACATAAGAGTCACACTATACGACTACTTCCGCAATGCCGCAGAAATCGACAGCAGCTATGATGGTTCGTTTTCCCAGCTTATCATCCTTTCAGGTATCTGGGGAATGGTCTGGCAATGTCTCCAAAGCATTGCCGTGCTAGATAAGCCGAGACACTCGGACCCAGCATTGACTCTTCGGCAGCAAGAGATCCTCCAGATATTGCATCGCTTTCGCGTCAACATGATGGGCGATGAGGCAGGCTGGCAGGACGGTCCGGTAACCATGATGTATCATCTCGTGTATATGCACTTGCACATTCCTTTTGAGGAGGTTGAGGTGTTCGCAGGCAAGGGACACCAGAGTGATGCCCGGAACGCTCTGGCTGTACTTCTAGACTGGACCAACAGCCCCGAGTCACGGAAAGCAATATGGTACGCGGGCCAGATTATAAGAACAGCAGAGATGTTTGAGCCTGGTCGTCTTCGAGGCTTTTACACTATTGCGTTGTATCAAGCGAACCTCGCCCTTTGGGCCTATGCAGTGGTGTCACAGGTCAAAGGAACAAATAAGAATGATCCCATTCTTAATCAGGAGGAGATGGTCTGTTTGAACGGGCCGGAATCTCCACTCATTCAGAGGTTCATCAGCCGCGGGGTGCCTTCGGTAGCAGTCATCCAACCATCTGCACCCCAGCTCGGCAGTTCTCCCATTCGGCTGATGGACCGGGAGGCGGTCGTGAATTACGTTCTCGGCATTTTGAGTGCTAATTTCTCGCACGTCGAGGCTGTGCCGCCTTTGGTCGAGAACCTTGAGCAGCTTCTGGACAAGCTGGGCCGAGCCGACATCGACGTATAGGTGAAGCCGATGTGGGGGACGTTGAGTACGTTGAGTACGTTGGGAACGCTACGTCTCCTCCGCATCGGTGCTGCTGAGTCCACTAGCCGCATCCGAAGAGAATTTCGGGCTGTGGCAGACTCTCAAGTCAATAGTCAACATGAAACTCTTGGAGTTGTGTTTGCACTAGCTTATCTGATAAAATTTACGACTATAGCACGTCGCTATATGACTTAAGATGTTGTTACTTCCTAGGGGATGACTGCGGACTGTAAGGTTAAGTTTCCGGCCGCGAACACAGGTGATGAATGACAACACGATAATTTTTAAGTGATAAATATTAAATCTATCATAAAAGCTCATATGACTGTTTCTCGTATGACCTGCTAGTTCTTGGCTTCACCCTCCTCCTCATACCCTGGAATGGTATGCATTGAGTTATCGTGGAGTTCTTGACCAGCAACTTTCAGGCTTGTAGCCGGCTGCAAAACATAGAGCATTCTCGCCCATGATTCCTCACTCATGTTCTTCCAAGCATGATTGGTCCCTCGCTGAACCGAGATATCACCCCGCTTCATGACTCGCTTCTCACCAGAGTCAAGGATCAAGTCAATCTCCCCTTCCAAGACAACTCCATAATCCAAGCTGATTGTGCGATGCATGGGGGATATAGCGCCAGGAGGTATATCAACGACGCGAAGAACTGTGCCTGTTGGCAGAGTAATGCCTGGAAGGTTTTCCGTATAGTGTCGATATGTTTTGATATCCGTGTCGTCATTCAGGTTGACGGGGAATTGGTCGGTCGCGTAGCAGAGGGCAAAGTCGACATTGTCTGGTAGGGTTTGGAAGGGAGCGTCCTCGGGTAAGACGTCTGAGAAGGTCGTAGTGCCCTCAGGAGTGTGAGTGGTGACGAACCGCTTGATCGTTCTCAGATCTTTTCGGGCGTTGTTGGCAGGTGTTTTGCCGTCCATCTTGGTTGTATAGGTAGATGAATGCGATTAGATTAGCACAATGGGACAGACTTGGAGAATAATTAGCATTTAACAAGACCCGGCAGTCGGGTTTTAAGCCTAGCTATAGATGATGAGATTCCGTGAACAGCTTAAAGTTTATTTCGGATGTGGAGGGCAAGGAGTGGTCCCGAAAAACTGATTTATCGGTCGACCACGTGAATGGAGTTGTTATTAGCTACAAAACAAGCAGAGACTTTACTAGTTACCCAAGCAAAGAGAGTGTATGATTCTAGTCTAAGTGTCTAATTACGGTTTGATCCACTCGAACTTGTCCCCGATGTATCGATGTGCACGAATATCTCCGGACCTCGCGTGGCCCTCAAACAGCTCCACCCGCGCAGCTCTCCCACAAAGCTGACCAAGCTCACCGCTTGCCTGAGCGGACTTGACTTCCTGATACGTCACAGTGCGGAGGAACTTTCCCACCCACAAACCGCCAGTGTACCTCGCCGCGTGCTTTGTAGGCAGAACGTGATTCGTGCCGATACACTTTGCACAGCAATGTTAGCATTAATGATGTTCAGTGAGATTTATGACTTCTTACCTTGTCACCAAAAGAGACGCAGGTCATTGGGCCTAGAAACAAGGCTCCATAGTGTTGCATCTTGGTAAGTGCTTCTCTGGGGTTCGCAGTGAGGATTTGGACATGCTCGGAAGCAAACTCGTCGGCAATCTGATAGGCCTCATCGACCGTATCAGCCAGAATAACCTGTCCGTAGTCACGCCATGAGACACTAGCTACCGCTGCAGTCCTGAGAGTAGTCAGCTGCTCATCGCAGTATTTCATGGCGCTCTTGGCCACTTCAGCCGAGGTGCAGATCAAGACAGCAGGTGTATCCGGTCCATGCTCAGCCTGAGAAAGAAGATCGGTAGCGACCATGTACGGATCTGCTGTCTCATCTGCTACGATCAAAACCTCAGTTGGGCCGGCAAAGAGGTCGATTCCAATCTGACCAAACATCTGTCTTTTTGCCTCGGCAACAAAGGCGTTCCCTGGGCCTGCGATGAAGTCCACCTTCGGTATAGTTTCCGTTCCGACTGCCATTGCTGCGATGGCTTGAATGCCACCGAGGATGAATATCTCATCTGCACCTGCGAGATACATGGCAGCAACTGTGGCCAGGGGAATTTCACCCGCTGCAGGGGGCGTACAGGCTACTACATTTCTGACGCCTGCTACTTTGGCCGTCAAGATGGTCATGTGTGCAGAGGCTAACAGGGGGTACCGCCCTCCTGGGATGTATCTAGGCAGCTATTAGCACATCAGAACTGCAAGTCTGAGCTGTCGAGTACTCACGCTCCAACTGAATCAATTGGGTTATTCTTCTGACCAAGGAAAACACCAGGAGCCATCTCGATCTCAAACTCTTTGATCGAGTTCAACTGCGCCTCTGCAAACTTTCTGACGTTGGACTGAACAGTTTTGATATCATTGATAACTTGCTCTGGGACCTGCGCCATAACCTTGTCGATGTCCTCCTTGGAGAGCTTGAAGCTAGAAGGAGACCATTTGTCGAATTGCTCGCTGTAACGCTGTACAGCGGCATCACCTTTTCGCCGAACGTCATCAATTACTCCCTTGACGATCTTGGGGACGTCAGGCAGGGAACCATTGGTGGTTTTGCTTGTTGAGTTGGCGGCCGCAGGACGTTTGAGATATGTTCGAGCCATGATGGGATTGGTTTAACTTCGTGTTGCTAATACCGTTGATGTAAAAAGTTTATCTTATGTGTAATTCTTCCTTTCTTCTCATCAAGCCAAGCAGCACTTATAGTACATGATCTTGATGATTACTGGAATTTCATTCTGTCCCCACTTGCTTGCACTCTTGATGCTCTCCGGTCTTCTCCGTATAGAGTAGCACGTTGATGGATCGGCTTTGCGGGGGTGGGGCTCGGAAATGTGGGCAGCAAGGGTAGGCTAGACCAGGCCCTGGCAAGCAAAAAAAGATTCTAACTAATATTAATCTACCTGCGCCGTTGGATGACCTACCCTACACTGTTTTAGAAGACGAACAGAAAGAGTGACATCATACGGAGTACACTAAACAACAAACAAGACATAAGATTAAGATATTAATTATAAAAGATATACCACTATATCGCCCAATTATTACTTAGGCCAAGGGGAGAAATTAAGAGGAATCGTGAGTAATACCTCTACGCTAAGATTGAGTACATGAAGAATTCATTCTAGTTTTATCCATTATTCAAATAAGATTATAACTTGGATATGCCCAAAGCTTTAAGGCTACATTATTCCCTAGAAGTAATTAAATGCTTTATCATAAACCAAAACCTGCATCGATAACCCCGTTCTGTCCAGTTACTGATTTAGATACCACGAAAGCTTTAACCTGCTCCGCAACGTCTTCAACCGTAGCAAAACGTCCTAACTTATTCGTGTTGCGAGCAGCTTCAAGTCGCTCTGCGGGAAACGAAAGACCCCATTCCTATGTCAAGGTGAGACTGTTTCCTTCAAATCATAGAAGAAAATCACGTACTGTAAGTAATATGCCTGGTGAGATAGTATTCACCCTGATTGACGGCGCAGCTATCTTGGCAAGGCATTTACCAAGGTGGATCTGGGCAGCTTTTGTGATGGCGTACGGCTACACGATGACATTCAGTGAGTGACAACTCTTCCTAGGATCAGAAGAACATACCACGCTACTTCCGCTCGGGATCACTCCCGCCAAACTAGCTGTAGACACAAAAACAGGCACTCCAGCTTCTCGCTTGTTGCTCTCCTCGAGATACTGCTTCGCCGCATGGAAAAGCCAAAGGTGACTTTTTACATTGGCAACGTAGCAGCGATCCCAGTCATCCTCGTCAACATTGTCGTCGATGTCTGAGAACTGACGCATCTTCGTCCATCCGACATTGGATATGACGACATCCAGACGACCGCCAAACCTTGATGCTGCTTCATCAACAAGTGATTTGATCTGCTGCTTGTCGCACGTATCTGCTTGAATGGCCTGGATCGAGATATTTGTGCCTGAGTGCTTTTTCTCGCACTCGGCTTGAAGGTTTTGGACTAGTTCTTTTGCGCGAGGCTCGTTGCTGTTGAAGTTGATTACCACGCTCATTCTTAGGTCGATGGCTAGCATGCGAGCAATGGCTGCGCCGAGACCACTGCTTGCAGCTGTGACCAGTGCAACTTTGGACGCGGACATGGTCTTTGACTTTCGTGACCCAGGTATACACTTGCTGAAAATGCTATTCTTTGCTGATTGCCACAGGGACCTGGCGTTGAGCTACCAGTAGGTTTCATATCGAGTGCACACACGCTGACAAAGAACCCCGCTCAGCAGGCGGGCGGCCCGCTACCCCCCCCATTCCGAGGTCGACAAACCGGCGTCTTCTCAGATTCTCCCCGCAATTGTCCACAAGCCGAGACGTGAGCAGAACATCGTCGGATGAAACAAATCGAGATGTGAAAGTGCAGTTCAGCCTGGGGTCTTTTCTAAGCTTTTCTTAGTAAGATGAAAACACATCCACCAAGAATTAATGTTTAGTAAGAACCTAAGCAATTTCCGTACACCCATTTAAGATATTAACATCAGGTTGTGAAGAATCGGCATGATCTTCATTAGAAACCTAAGAATTTATTACAATTTAGTATATGCCCGATGCTCCGAATAATTATTTTCACATGATTGCATAAGCTGCAACCAAGAGACTCAACATGCTAAAGTCAATTGACAGGCGACTACCAGAATTTCCATTGTCTGGGGAAACAGTCGCAGAGCTCGAGGTCGGCTGTGACCCGCTTGACGTAGCGCTTGCAGTTTCAGCGGTTGACGTTCCAGTGCTGGTCTCACTGGGCTTTCCACCAGCTTGAATGACTGAATCGAGGCTGCATTTGTTAGCATGCCCAATGCGATGAATGTTTGAGTCATGAATTACATATGGATGAGACCGTTGTTGGTAAGGACATTCGCCTCGATGACCTTGGCGTTGTTGAAGAAGATATCGCCATCTATGATTCTAACTCGGACCTCGGTCTTGTTCAGAGTTCCAATGACTTGGCCGTCACGGAGGTAATTGGAATAGGTAACCTCGTTGAGGGTATGTGCCCTTGAAGATGTGTCAGCACATTCTTGCGTATAGAAGGCAAACAAACAACTTACAGCAGCGCTCCACCCAGATCCTCCTTCGACAGCTCAACGTCGGGGCTTCCCGCGTCCTTGAAAGCTTGGGTAGAGGGAGCAAGACATGTAACGTTCTTCGAAGCGTCGAGAGCAGGCCACAGACCTGCCTTGATAAGAGCGCCATTCAAGGCTGTGAGTCTCTTGTCGTCGGAAGCCTGAACCGTCTTGGAGCAGGATAGAGGAGGGAGAAGGACCCTGGATATTTCTGTTAGTATGATGCTAGCCAACTTGCGTATCATTACTCACTTATCCACGATCTGAAACCTGCTAGCATTCTTCTCACCCCAAGATCCATCAACAGCAGTCATCTTGATGTTCTGCTCCTCACCTGCTCGCAGGTTGACAACGGCCCCGCTGATATCCCCATCAGCCCTCTTCCCTTTTCGTTCTCTCGACGCGAACACGACCTGGCCATCAGCGCTACTACCAAACTGGCTTTCGATCTGAGGTCCTGCAGTTCTGTTATTGAATTCCTCGCTCTTCAATAAAGTGGGGACCGAAAGTCCACGGAAATTATCAAAATCGACGGATGAGAGAGAAGCCGCCATGGTATGGTACGAGAAGAAGACTTGGAGCATGGTTTGGTTCAATTCGGTCACATCCGAGATGCTAGAGTCTTTGATATAACTTTTGATAGCGTTGTCGGTAGGGATTAAAACGGTGACATTACTGCCCTGGCTGGAAAGGGTTTCAGCCAGCACCTGAGGAGCCGCGCTGAGGAGGGAACGGAAAAGGGAGAGGGAGTCGTAGTCAGCAATAGCACCAACCAGGTTCTCAGATACATCCTGGGCGTTGGCAAGTGAGAGAAGGGCAAGGCCCACCACCTTGATGGAGTAAACGCTGCGCATTCTGACTCTTGATGATGAGGATGACAGTCTGACAGATCTGGAGAGAAGAGAAAAAGATGCAGAGCCTCAAGGCTAGTTCGCGGGGCATTCTGCTTATTATGTAGCAATTCAATTCCATGACCGTGGCCGCAACACATCAAAATGGCTGAGCCCAGACCCTGTAAGACCAGAGCCTGCTTTGCCATTGACGAATGAATGGCCTCACAAATAAGCCACGCTGAGCATCATAGGTAGGGAGGATACGCTAAGTGAAGTGGCAGTCAACATAATGAGTGAAAGGGTGGCGCCCAGCTGAAAACTAGTGCCCAGCCCTTGCCCGCACAGCCCTATCATCCCTTTTTTTAACCGCTAATTTCTCACCCGCCTCCGCCTTCATGTACGGTACCTAAAATGGCTTATTCGTATTGGGGCTGAAGCGAAATGATACGGGCTTAGTAGAAAAAGAGACTATTGAGAAATCTCCGTTTTTAAAAGGAGGATCGGAGTATTTCAGCAACCGATCGCTTGGCGATTTACTACAACTAGTAGATATGTTTGGGTTATGTCGCAGCCACAAAAAATTCTTCTTGATACTCAGAAGGGGAAGATTTCGAAGAGGTGCAGTCTGCTGCTGTCGGCTGTCGGCTTGCAGCATGTAAGCCAATAGCTACAGCCTAGCACGCCAGGATGACATCCTCGTGCAGTCAGTAAGCATAAATCTGACGAGGTGCATTTCAGCCCCAAGGCTCGCATAGTACACCAAACGTCTAATCAAGATAATGGATCTTGTTGGGCTGGCTGGGGATGTTGAGAAAAACAGCTTTCCAATTGCACGTGCAGATCGACCACTCCAAAGGTTTTGGGAAGGGGGTTTAGAAACAAGTAATGGATGCACAGATAGAAAACGAAATACTCTTTACATGTAAACCGAGGTAAGAACCATAAAATTTCATATAAATAATCGTGATGCGACGCTGCAATCTATTACGGATCTCACGTCGCAGTGTATGAGATCTTATAAAAGAAGATGAATATGATTCCGACCCCTCGATGTCAGAGGTATCGTTGCCGGATCGATTGTCGCCACAGATACTGTACGCGCTAACAGCGGTGCTGGAAAAAGTTGTTTGCATGCTGTGCAGAGCCGTTCTTTCATTGCCGTTCACAACGTGCCCAGATCTGTAACTCAAGAGAAGACATTCCATGGAGTCACTCCTGTTGCGTGATATGACCGGCTACTTCTTCTCATCTGTCTCATTTTGTCCACTCTCTTGTTTCTGCCCTGCTGCAGCAAGCTGTTGCTCTGCAATCTCGTTTCTCTCGCCATCCTCCTTGGCTAGCTTAACATTTCGGAAGAAGAACATCATCAACAACAGGGGGATAGACAGGGACAGAGACCCAATAGCAAGGGTCTGTTGTGTCATGCGGTAACTGAGGTTAATCGCATCACGAGTCTCAGTACCTAACTCATAGCTTTGCGCCACTACAATTGAGCGGAAGATTGCAGTGCTGTTGCCTTTGACTTCTTCTGGTAGGTTTGCCGAGAGGCGGCGAGGAAGCAGGGTGTTCCATAATGCGCCTCCAATACTTAAACTGCGTGTTAGTAGCTAACTTAAAAGCATGAAATTGCGTAAGACCTACCTGTTGCCAACATTGGCACCAAATCCGGATGAAGAAAGGAACATGGCTGTTGCAATACCAATCTCGTGGTCTGGAACTGCGGCCTGCAAAGAGACCTGGAGTGGAACCTGGGCAAAGCCGCGACCAAGGCCAAGGAGGACTTGTCCCGTAGTCAATGACGCTTCATTCGCGACTCGAACTCCGTCGATGTTTGTAAAGAAAACCGGAAGTCCGTTGGCCAAAGCAACCATCAAGAAGCCGAGAATGATGAATGGTTTCGTATGCTTGACAAATCGTATAGCCAAACCAATGACAAGACCACCAAGGTTCAAAGCAACACGTCGGGAATTGCTGAACGATTGTTAATGTTTGTAAATTCTGCAACTCGGTTGGGGGGATAGGGGACTCACTCAATACGAACGGCATGACCAGGGGAATAGCCACCAGCAACCTGCAAGAAACTAGATGCAAATGTTCGGTAAGTCGAGTCCGACATTGCGATCAAGCATACCGAAGCGCAAGCGAGTATGACATTGCGGTTCTTAATCATGCGGAAAGGCACAATTGGCTTCTTAGCATATCTACCATCCCAGATCAAGAATGCAACGAATGTCAAGACGCCAACGACTAACAAGATAATAGAAGATGGCTCAGACCACTTGTCGGTGTTGCGTCTTCCGGTTATAGAGAGAGGGAGAAGAGTCATGGCGAGGCCCGCAAGTAATAAGAATGCTCCAACGATATCCAACTGGACATAGAGAACTTGTCGAGCTTGGACAATCCAAGAAGCGCCCTTGGGTATCTCAGAGGCAGCGCGCAATGAAGTTCGCTTACTGTCTATCCCCCTCTTTCGTGCCCTCATACTCATAAACACCATGACGGCGATAGTTGGCAATGCGCAAAATGGCATAATTGCAGCCCACATGCCAAAGCCCCAGCGCCACGAGGACTTGAGCAGCATATGCTCACCGAGATATGTGCCGGCGTACAAAGTTGGTATGGCAGCAAGTGATTGTGGGAGTGTAAAGAGGAAACCTCTGTTGATTAGCGATGTAACCTCGGCGATAAAGATCTGCTCGGTTATTGTCCACCAGGTATCGCCAAACGATTCGAAAATTCCACCAGCCTAATGGCGTCAATCATTTCCGATACAAAGATAAGGCTGCGGTCTCACTTACAAGATATGTCTCGACATTACGGCACGCCGCATAGAGGACGTTCGCCAGAGCCATGCTAATCGCGGACCCAGCAAATCCCTGCGGTCGCCCAATGTGCTAGTACTCAGTTAGCCTCGGTTAAAGAAACAAGCAGCATTGAAGAAACTCACATCTGCAACCTTGGCCAAGAGTGGATAACCGACAATGCGAACAATGCCATGAACAATATTGGCCGTGACAATAAGCGAATGGCCTTGGAAATGGCTGGTCGCGTATGGATCGTAAACTCCGGCGGAAGAAGCGGCAAAGACCATGCAGAAGTTCATGACAAACAGGCTGTAGTCACGAGTCAGCGTTGCCGGCCATGGGCCCCGAGTTGGGAATTCACTCACCCGACGAACGCCAAGGTAAGCGGAAACTTGGTCCAGAGCTTGCGCAGAGCTTCTGTCGGAGCCATAACGGCATCTTGGTTGCTCTCTGAGTCAATTACAACACTGATATTGCTTTGATCCAAAGGCCCTCGGCCAGCAGGCGTGATCTCGCTCTTTTCTGCAGCCATCTTGAAATTTTGCATTAAGAAGTTTGCTTTCTTCTCGCAGGGGACGGCGTCTTCTTAAGTCTGCATCGGTACGAGGATTCCCCCATGCCAAGACGTGTCATCAGATCACCCAAGCGTGAACTAAAAGCGTAAATGGCCTAGATTGATAACCAGGACATCTTGGCATTTTATGCTTAACCTATTACAGTGCATCAACGCTTGAGATTATCTTATCAGATCCCTACATGCAGAAAAGTTCTTTCTTACTACCAAGGAAAGTCTCTCCTTAGCTCTGTAGTGTAAAGTTATTTCCATGAGTAAATTTCTACGATTAACAGTTTTACAGCGATTGATGCGTTTGACCAAGCCTCGTCGGGAAAGATGAACATGAACGCCGATCAAGAGCGAATCTTAACAGCCATTCTGAGTCCCAGATCGACTACTTTCATGTGCCTAGTGAGAACTTTCCAGTCCTTAAGAGCGAGATAGACGTTGGAACCATCCCTGCTCCCCTGTTACAAGTTGTCGGTTCCTGCCAATAGGGTATAAGGGTTGAACTCTCGTGGGAATAAAGCTCCATTCGCGGACCACGTTTCGGGGAATCTTTCACCCGTATCCACCAGGGCGCCATCATCTATCTTAACTATAACAACCGCGGCTGTTAAGAAGGTAATAGATATATTTGAGTGAACACCTCTTGTCACTATACAAATTTGCCTAAGCATCAATGCCCCGGTGAAAGGTCTTGAAATGGTTAACTTTTAATGTTTTGATATTGAAAAATTAAATATCTCTGTAGCCAATACGCAAGATATAGCTAATAGGATCTTGCATATTCTAGACTAACACACTACCCCGTATAAATAACATGAACAAAGGAGAGAGGTTAGATTAATTCTATGGTGAAGATACTGACACTAAATACTAAAATAAACATGGGAATATTAGGCCTTTCCGCCCTGGCAGCATCGACAACCACAAATTGTTGACCATCAGACCCGCTGTTGTCCTTATTCAATGGGTCCCCAAAAGTGGGAAGCCCTGAGGTAGATGGGTCCAGGGTAAGAATTCCCATAGAGGAAGAAGGAGCGAGTAGTGGAGTGAACGCCCCGACAGAAGAGGTAGGCTTGTTCCTATCGAAATAGCTCGGGATCTTGTTGCCATTGTTTGGAGAGCTGCCAGAATTTCTTGACGTGCTTGAAGTAGGTACAGAGTTGGTACCTGGATCAGGCTGTGAAGGAAGAGCAGTGCTGGCAGGCTTGACAGTGTAGCCGGCGGCGGAGTAGGCCGCCAGAGACTCAGTGGGGAACGTGAGAGTCGCGGTGAAAGACCCGTGTGCGACCACTGCCTGGGTAAAACCAGCAGGAGGGGCAGTCTCGAAGGGAATTGGGCAGTTGATGGTTGAACACGTCTGAGTAAAGGTGTAGGCAACTGCCGTTAAGCCTTGAGAGGCTAACTCCTGGTATTTCCTTGTATAGACATTCTTATAGATGCCGTTGCTTGGGCGAAGGGTAATGGTAGGAAGAGAGATCTCACTGATGCAAGGGTCAGGGGCAGGTAGGGCAAATGCTGTGAGGAGAAGACAGAGCCAGCTGGCAACTAAGCTGACGCATGACCTCATTTTGTGACTTGTAACGTGAATAGAACACTGAATATCTCAAGACTGAAGCCGTCTTTAATGTCTGAGATGTCGTATCACTCATAAAGTGGCATATTTTGGTGAGAGTAAAAGAGTTGAAGGTCTGGATTTAGCTGAAAAACAAAGCACTGGTTATAATACTTGGAAACAGGAGGGAGAATCAAATACCAGAAACATCACCATTGATGCATTGGATTTACAAGGGCTTCTATTCTTTAATCACCAAAATGGTCAAGACGCATAGTAGTAAGCGATACTCAAGCTGATCCAGAGATCAGCTCAACCCCTGATGATCACGAAGATCGACAGACTCCCAGGACTCCGGTACCGTAGAATGTCATGAAAGAAAACGGTTAGCTGAGAAAGACTAGCGCCGGTGCTTAGAAGTTAACCCACACCCCAGTCACATATGAACCGTGTCCTTGGGCCCGGGGGCCTGCCGAAAATATTGAGGTAGCATTCCAGTCGACAACGGCCTAAAAACGAAGAGGGGCCCATGCACGACTGATCCCTGATCCACATAGGTATTCCCGATTGACTTTTATCCCCCAGGAAGCGCTCTCTTATGAGAGGTTGTGCCAGGTTGCTAGAGAAAGTATATTTGTCTCTACGAGCACCGAGGGTCCCGTCATGTGGAGCTAACGGTCTTAACTGGGACCAAAACGGTCGGTTACTGCTCAAGACTGCGGGTATGTGGACGACCCTAAAACCTGCTTTGAACCAAGGGCAAGATTATTGATCCATGAACAACTTCATTGCCGAGAACGGGAGCTATAATAGGTCGCCGTTGATAACGGCCAACTGCCATCCAAGCTTTATGTACCGTCTCATTTGGTGTTCCAAAGGAAATCATAGCAGGCTTCTTTGCAGTCAATGAATTCCCAGCGTAGGGGATAATTCCAGGCAGGTTGTTTTGAAACCTTTTACTTGACTAATAGTAAGACGCACATGGTAAAACAAAACTTCTAATATCTGGGACAGCGTGAATACAGTTCCCGGGGAACCTGACCCTGTTTCTGCTATGATTGGCAAAGCAACGATAAGCTGTTCCCAATTGAGAAGTTCAGAAATAGGGCCCGGTCTGTGTTTCAAAACATAGTTTTCATCTAAATCCCAATAGACGATAATGTCTTATAAGCGCTGCCGAGAGCGGAATGCATGCCACAGCTAGCGCGGCCCCTGAAAGATTGGCAATTCTGCAATCACTTTGGACATAAAAGTTGTTAAAAGCCACTGACGATTTCTCTATTTCTAAGATTTCCTTTATACAATCGATCGTGGCAAATGACCCTGGTTCCCAGGATCAAGTTTTGTATTACAACATCGCCGTAATATTTAACGTTCGCCGGGGCGATGCGTTGTTTTGGAACCTTCTAGTCGCAACGGTTAAGTTATTCCCATAAAATAGAGGTGAGAGATGAATGGTTTGCTCTACTCAGTGCTGCTTCCAAAAGTCCAAATCTACAGGAAACGGTACCGACGACATTTAATATGACAGCCTCGCTGATTCTATCAGGAGGGGGCAGAACGGCTGTAGCCACGTGAAGATGCAAGCCACGTTTAAACGTCATTTTGCTAGGTAACACGCATCCAGCCACCAAACGTCATGTGGCTGGTCTTTTACCGAGGGCACGGCAATTGCCTTGACACTTGACTTGAAAAGGCAGGTTTAGATAGAGTTGGCCAGTAAAAAGATACGGAGCACTCTATATGTCGTTCCCGGAGTCTTCGTGTGAGGCGCGTGATGTGTGCATCAGCAGTGGGGTCTATCAACTCAAAACAACACATTTTATCAAATCAGTTCAGGCAGTATACCACTACCTAACGCAATTGCCCAAGATAAGCTTTTCAGTCTGTCCCCGGAGTCTCGGTGATGATGGAACCGAAATATCTTGGCCGAAAATGCAATACTGTAATAGCCTAAGACTGCAATCAAAAGAAGTACTCAGAATGTAACTGTGAGAAAAGCGTCAAGGCATTATTAGCTTGTCCAACGTTTGCATACGATGTGCCCCCATAGCCTTTAGTCATTTCCCCAAGATCCAATGAAAACAGTTCAAGAAACCTTTGTAGCGAATCAAATTACATGTCAGCTGGCACACACTAGGCTGCAAGGCACGGGAAACCGGGATTCGCCCGTGCCCGGTGCAACCACCCTCCAGCTTTTAGACCCTGACAAAGTATGGTTCACGCTAGAGGGCATGAATGGGGTGATTTAAAGTTTACTGCATCCGTACTGTTGGTACTTTTCGGCCGAAAAGCAGGGCAGGGAATAAACGCTTAGCAACTGATGCACATAGCGCGCTCGATATTCATGATCCTCTGATCGCCGATCGATTGTTTTGATGTCTTTGGATGGCGAAGGCCTGTAGGATCCTATCGATGGCTATGAAAACCTCTTCTGGGACCTCTTCTGGGTTTGTCTTTGCTGTATTCTCGGCTATTTGCTAGGCCATTAATGGACATGATATCATTAGCTTTATTTCCTTTTCTATTCGGTCACTCGCAGGAAATAATGGTCCAATCTCTTTTCCATTGATATTCGTAATTGAAAACTCTCCCTTATCTTATTTCCGCTGACCATGCTTCTTCGACGCCTCAAGCCACTTTTGGCCCTGGCCTTAATGTGTGCAGTAGCTGATGCAAAGCTAGGTCCGTGGCGTCCTTTGTGTCCCAAAGGTAAGGTAGTCATTCAGACGCAGCCCATCGTGATCGTTGAAGGGTCGTCCACTTTGTATGAGACTTTTACAACGTATGCATACCATGTCGGTATTCCCGGCTTCCCTTCATCCTTACTGATTTGTGCAGCACTTTCATGATCCCAAACGATGCTGCTTATACCAGCATCACCATCCATGGTGATAGAAATGCAACGATATTCGCCATTCCGCCCACTGGCTTCCGAGGGACATCGCCCGTCGTCACCGTCATTATCATAACGACCATCCTTACTGGTGCTCAAATTGACCCTTCAACGAGCGAACGTGATGGTATGACTCTACCACCTGTTTATCCAGGCGGATCATCGATCGCGGTTATTGGACGACCAGAAAATGAATCTAGTCATGGCGATAGAACTCAAGAACCGGCCACGCAGCTCCTTCAGTCTCTTGACCCGCAAGCACCCTTGAGAGTCCCAGGAGTCAAGGATCCTCACAGCTACTCTCTCATGATGATGACTTCATCCCCTCCCGGAGATGCAAGTTCTACTATATCAAACGGATCACTGGGAACCGAAAACCTTATCTCATCAAGAGCGACAGGAAAGGCCTTCTCAAGTCAGCCAAGAATTACTGCTACAAGGCGGTTGAACACAGACATCAACACGTCTCTGACAGCTTCCACTGTTCTAGCGCAGCTTTCATCGGAATTGACAGACTCCCAGCGTACGTGGAGCAACACACATACGACATGGCTTACACATATCACTTTCGTGACTGTGACCTCTACTGCAGCAGTATCCAAGACTCGCACCTATAAAGTAATACCTTCCGGGACGGATGGTGTTGGAACAGTGGTCGTTGAAGTTTCTAAGACTGCTACATATACCAATCCTACACCAGCTCAGTCTGGAGGATCTGGGATTATATTCATTGCGTCATCAGCAATAATTGGCAGTGATTCCCTAACTACCATTTCTACGAGGTCTCCTACTGCAGTCAAAACTGGCACTGGCACTGGCACCGGCACTGATAACACCGCTATTGTCGATACAGACACTCCTTCCCAAAATACTCGAACAGACCTTGTGTCTTCTGAGTTATTTGTCTTGCCAGTTTCTTTCCTAGCACCAAAGAATCACTTCCCTTTAGTCTCTCCTTGGGCACCTTCAGCCTCTCTCTCCTCGCTTTCTACTACAGAGACTGCCATGGATACTGATGGTAAGACCATCAGCAACAGCAGAACAGAGACTTCAACAAAAGCTTCTCCATCAAGCTCTTTGTCTGCCAAGTCATCCGCCTTGTCAAGTTCATCCCTCTCCTTAAATACCACTGCTTCAATCGAAGGCAGGAGGAGTACCATCGTCAGCACGGAGGCGTCAACCGTGGCCTCTCAAGGAGGCTCTTCGTCTTACGATTTATCTGCCATTTCAAGTTTCTTCCCGTCTTCGAAGACTACCGGTACAACTGAAGGCGATACCTCAACACAGGATGCTACAAATACTGATGGCAGTAACACAATCAGCACGGATAGCCGAGCCCAGACTTTTGAGACAAAAAGTGTACCTGCCTCTTCAGGTTCTTTCCAGTATGCCAGTATTAGCAGTTCAACCTCAGGCTCTATCTCAACGCTATATGCTACAGTGACTATTTCAGACACTGATAGGACCACCATAATCAGCATACAGACCTATATGCAGGCTTCTGAATCAACTACTGTCTCCTTAATGTCTTTCTTCTCTGACACCAGTCTCCTTTCCATCACTTCTGTTTCGGCTACAGGCTCTAACTCGCCTCTTCACAGTACGGAATCTGTTACAGACAGCGACAGCGGAATTTCAACTAGCACGGAGACATCATCTGAGTCTCCCATCAGCTCAAGTTCGCCTGTCGAAGTGTCCATAAGTGTCAACAGCGGTACCACGAGTGCAAGTCCCTCTTTGGTAACGGAAGCGACCAACACAGATACTGAGGGTACTATTGTGTATACTACCGACACCTACTCAGAGCTTGGGCCGAGTGGTTCCGTCATCGTTCAGCAACTTGCCCAGTCTGTCCCTATTACAACAGATACCGTTTCCGCTGCTGATAATGCCACTGAGGTCTCTTGGCAGACATCCTCCGAGTCTGGCGCGATGGGAACATTATCTACGACAACTGTTACATTATCTTTCTATTCGACTTCAGGAATTTTAGATTCCTCTACAAGCAGTAGTGCTTACTATATCTCTACCTCTGATACTACTATCACTCTTTCGTCACAGACATCAACTTCCTTTTCAACTTTAGCAACCTCAGATATCTCGACAAGTATCATTGATTACGCGTCTACCTCTGATGCCACCATCATGGTGCCTACACAGACATCTAGGTCTAGCATAAGTGGAGTGGTAGCCAACCAGCGACTAGTTCAGTCTTCTCCCTACACACAATCTACCACATCAAGCCCTGACAGTACTACTGCGGTCTCTACGGAGAATTCGCCTGAGCCTGATACTACAGAAACCTCATCAGTTACCTTATCTGTTTCTTCTACTCCAGGTAATAAGAGTACCAATGCGATCTCGACGCAGAATTCGTCCAGCCCTGACACAGCAGAAGCCACATTAGTTACTTTGCCAGTTTCTTCCACTCTAGGCACCGACTACACTGCTGCGGTCTCTATGCAGTATTCATCTGGGCCCAGTACCACAGAAGACACATCGGCTACCTTACCTGTCTCATCTTCTTCATCAAGATCGGACGCCTCTATGAGCATTATGGGCTCTTCCGATTCCATCTCATACTTGATAATCACTACCACCGGAACCGGGACTGATACTGTCACTATCACGCAGATCCAATCAGGGTCAGGTTCTTTTGGTGCAGTTTTGATCAAGCTGCTGGATCGAACGTCGTCATATATTATCACTTCACCTTCTGAGAAGACACCTATGGCTACAACTATAGTTAGTGTAATGCCTGTTGTCTATACGCCTGCTGATGAAACTATCTACCTGGACAGAATAACGTCGTCAGATGGATCTACTTCTTCTAATGGAACAGCTTCGTCTCCAACTAATATATTTTCTCTCGGAACTGTATCCTCTGATGGAACTGTATATTCTGGCGGTATTACATCTACTGATAGTCCAGTTACATCTGAGTCTATAACTACAGTGTTACATCTTGGAAGTACATCTTCCGATGCCTTTACCTCCCCTGATGAGACCAATACGACCCTTTCTATTGCATCTTCTGATGGGTCTACATATTTTCCTCCTGTAGCATCTGTTGAATCCACAAGCTTTGACAGGTCTGCATCTTCCGATGGCTTTGCCTCCACTGATGGAACCATTACTACCGCATCATCCGATATCGCAATACCTTCTGATGGATTTATATCTTCTGGTATATTTACATCTTCTGATGGTGTTACCTTCCTTGATGGAGCAACTTTCACTACGACGCTCACTACCGTATCAACTGATGAGCCCATATCTTATAATGGGTTTATATCTTCTGATGACACTACGTCCTCTGCTGCTACGTCGTCCGACCAATCTACATATTCTGGCGGGTCTATATCTTCGGAATATATGTCCTCTGCTACATCGTTATCTGATACCTCGACATCTTCCGATGAATCTACAGCTTTCAGTATGATGGATTCAATTTCAGAAACCACCACCACATCGTCTGTTGACACCACATTCTCCGGCGAAGCAGCTACAACTGCATATACAGCTACAATGTCACCCGCCCGATCTCTTCAGAGATCCCATGCTCCCTTTCAGCAGTATCAATGGGCCAACACCACCTCTTACGATATAACAGCTACTACTACATTTACCACTTCGACAAGTGCAACCTCACCAGGCCAAACAGACACTGTCACCGCCTGTGAGTCATGCCAGTGGTCTGCATCCACAAGTACCGTATCAACCTCGCCTACAGGGGATACAGGAAGTGTTGCTATTTATCAGCCAGATCAATCGACTAGTCAACCATCTCCCGATACGACCAACGCCGACATATCTAGAACAATTGCAGACACAAACACAAAAACGGACACGTCTACATCTAATTCGCCTTCTAGTATCGGCAACGTTATCCTGAATCAGCTAGATCAATCGACTATTCAATCATTTCTTGATACAACGGACACCAATACATCTGCAGCAAATACAGGCATGTTTACATCGACAGATTCGACTTCTAGTGAGGGTAGTGTTGTTATCTATCAGCCAGCTCACTCAACTAGTCAATCATCCTCTGATACGATGGCCACCAACAAACCAACAAACATAGACTTGTCTACATACACAGTCTTACCTCCAAGTTCGGATAGTGTTATTGTTAACCAGCCAAACGAATCGACTAGAGAAACATTATCTGATACAACGACCACTGAAACATCTACAGCAGACACAGACACAGACACGTCTGCATCCACAGCTTTGCCTTCCACTGTGGGCAGCGTTCGTTCCGATAGGCCATACCTGCGGGTGACTGTCACTTCATTTGACGCAACAATCACAGCCACAGCTACAAGCACTATTATTCCGCCTTTTGGAGGACAGATAGGGGCTGTCGATATCAATAACTCAGATCCATCAACCACTGAAACGTCTTCTGGCGGAACAAGCACCGACGTTTCTACAGCCACATTGGCGCCCTCGATATCCACTTATGTAGGCAACGTTGTTGTCAATCAGCTATATCAGTGGGTGACCGTCACCTCATACGATGCAACAGTTACAGCCGTGGCTACAAGCACTTTTATGCCTTCCCTCGGAGAACAGACGGGCACTATCATTGTGTATGAGCCGGAACATTGGGTAACTATCACCACTTATGGAGCCGTTACTGCTGCATCTACAGCCACTCTATCCCCGTCTTTGGCGGCCCAGGTAGTAACTGTTGTTGTCTATGAGCCACAGCCGTACGAGACCATCACGTCCTATGGAGATGTCACGGCTGCTTCCACCACCACCATACCTCAGTCTGTTTCAGGGGAAACTGTGACCGTAGTGGTCATCGAGCCGCAGTCATACACGACAATCACTCGATATGGAAGTGTCACAACATCGACTATGACAACCGACAGTGCAACTGGACTACTCCAGAACGTTGTGACCGTCATTGTTGATCTCCCTCAGTTGTATACAACTGTCACTAGCTATGGTTCTTTCTCTATACCCACGACTACAACATATCCACCTTTCAATGCAGGAGATGTCATGACAGTGGAGGTGGATCTTCCTCAGCTGTATACAACTGTGACCAGCTATGGTTCGATTTCCACGCCTAGCACAACGGTCTACCCGGTCTCCCATGACGGAGACGTTATTACTGTGTTAGTTGTTCTACAACAACTGTATACTACTGTTACAAGCTATGGATCTTTCTCTACACCCACGACTACGACATATCCTGCATCTAGTGCAGGGGATATTATGACTGTGGAGGTCAATCTTCCTCAACTCTTCACAACTGTCACAAACTATGGTGCCTTCTCTGCACCTAGCACAACAACGTACCCAGTCTCTGTCACAGGCGAAATCATAACCATAGAGGTCAACGTGCCACAACTCTATACAACAGTCACAAGCTATGGTACTTTCATTACACCTGGAACAAAGACACACCCAATCTCTGTTGAAGGTGAAGTCATCACTGTTGAGGTTGGTCTACCGCAATTATACACGACAGTCACAAACTACGTTCCAGGTATCACAGCCCCTGCTGCAACAACCCTGCCGGAATCTGCTCCTGGCGATGCCATTACTGTGCTTCTTGCTCTTCCGCAGTCCTATACGACTGTCACATCCTATATTGATACTGTAACTTCACCCTTGACTACAACCTATCAGCCCTCCCTTCCTGGTGACCTTGGTACTGTTGTAGTTGAAATTCCTCAGGTGTATACTACAGTCAGAAGCTATCGTTCAGGTATCACTGCTCCTGAAACAGTGACTTTACCGGCAGCTACAGCAGGAGATGTCATCACTGTACTCCTTGATCTTCCACAGTCATACACAACTGTCACGACCTATGTTGATAGCCTCACTACACCTTCAACTACGACATATCAACCTTCTCTTGATTGGGACTTTGTTACTGTCATGGTCAAGATCCCTCAAGCATACACTACTGTTACTAGCTATGGTTCTTTTGCTTCTCCGTTGACAACGACGTTGCAGCCGTCGGCTCCAGGGGACGTTTGCACGGTGTTAGTCGATATTCCTATCTCATATTCAACACTCACTAGCTATGGCTCCTTTACTCAGCCTACGACCACCACTTTGGCACCCACCGATGGCTTAGCTACTGTTGTTGTTGGACTTCCTCAACCATATACAACCATTACTAGCTATGGTATATATACAGCTGCCGCAACTACGACACTGGAACCCTCAGTGCCTGGGAGCGATGCTACTGTTGTTGTTCAGGTGCCACAGTCGTATACAACTCTGACTAGCTTTGGCGATTTCGCAGGACTCTCGACTACAACACTAGATCCCTCAGTACCAGGTCCTCTGGCTACTGTTATCGTCCACGTTCCGCAACCATATACGACCGTCACAAGTTATGGTCTTTTTACAGTAGAGACAACTATAACGATAGAACCCTCTGTACCGGGAGGTCTTGCTACTGTTATTGCCGAGGTTCCGCAGTCATATACAACTGTGACTACCTATGGCACTGTCACCGCCCTTCAGACTTCGACACTACAAGAGGCGGTGTCTGGTCCTCTGGCTACTGTTCTCGTCCAGCTACCGCAGCCATGTACTACTGTAACTACTTATGGATCTTTCACTGCCCCTATAACTACCACTCTAGCACCTTCTGCCCCTGGAACCTTGGCTACTGTTCTTGTTGGACTTCCCCAGCTATACACAACCGTCACCAATTACGGGTTTATCACCGTACCCGTCACTGCTACCTTACCACCCGCCTCACAAGGCGGTGTTGCTACTGTTCTTATCCAAGTCCCTCTATCTTATACAACTAAAACGACTTACGGAGCTTTTACAACTGCTGCAATCACGACTATGACCCCTGCGTCTCAAGACGGTGTAGCTACTGTTGTGGTTCAAGTTCCCCAGTCTTATACGACTCTAACTACTTACGGTTCTTTCTCCAATAGAGCAACTGCAACCTTAGCACCAGCCTCGCAGGGGGATTCTGGCACCGTGATAATACAAGTTCCGCAGCCTTACACGACTATTTTCAAGTACGGTTCCTACACGACAGGGGCAACCACCACCATGGCGCCAGCATCTCAAGGTGATCCTGCTACTGTCGTCGTTCAAGTCGCCGCGTCGTATACAACGGTAACGAGCTATTCCACTGGATTCTCAGGGTCAAGCACATCCACGGGCCCAGTACCAACTGACGGCTCACCTGCGACTGTATGTATTGTGCTTCCTGCCGTCGGCACACAAGTCGCCGACCAGACATGCGGCAATACAGGCTTGGAATACGCCATCTACACTCACAAGTACTACAATTCTGACCCTCCGAATTTTTCATCTTTCAATGCCGAATCGTTCAAGAGCAAGTCGCCGAGTTTCACTGGTACTACAAACCGAATCGGCATTCTGGAGGTCGGAGGAGGGACGTCCGGAAATTCGCTTGCCCTCCAGAGTATTTATTCCCTCTCGCCGATTCAGACTTGGCAGTACAAAGTAGTCAATCATCGAGCATTCTTATACGCACCCATCAGCGGGGAGTATTCTATCATAGTTCCATACTCCGATGAGATCACATTGGTCTGGTTCGGTGACAAGGCTATGACTTCATGGACGCGCAGTAATGCGGATTTGGAGCAGGGTTATTCGTGGGGGCCGTCGGTCTCGAAGACTTACAAAATTCAGCTCACGGCGGGTACTTATACCCCGTTTCGTCTGTTGTGGGCTAATGCCCAGGGGGACTATGCCATGATCGTCACTGTTACAGCGCCTGATGGAACTGTCATCGTTGATGGATCTGGGTCGAAGAACGACTACTTTGTTAGATTCACTTGTGACCATCTCAGCCTTACATTCCCTAGTTTCGGAAGCGGTGGTTAGTCATGGAATAATCTGTTCTTCTTTCTGTTCTTCATGTATCTCAGTTGCCCGATACAAGTAGATGTCACGAACTCCTTCTCAGTCTCTTTGAAGGCTACAGGAGCCAAGACCTTATTGCCAGAGTTGCTTGTGATCTAGCAATATAATAACTCACTCCGATTACTGATGAAGATAAAAAGCAGACTATAGAATAAGAGTCAGGCATCTCCCTACACTCCTTATTTACTCTTCCTCCTCTTCTTCCTCCTTGCCTTTGCCGCATTTCGTAGAACTAGTAATCGCACCCTGCACCAAGGCTTCCACCAACTCCAAGCCAGGCTCATCAGAACCGTGTTCACCATCATCCTCATCCTCAGGCTCGCCCTCGCTTTCATCATCCAATATACTCTCCACATCATGGCCCATCTCCTCCACAAATCCAAGGAGCTGGTTCCTTTTCACGTATCGACCCCGAGTACCCCAATAACGAGTGCATTTCCGAACCTCCTCGTGTTGGTACACGACATCACTGTTCCAAGCTGCCCGGAGTAGACTATTCATGTAGGTCCACCAAACAAATCGGGCTCGAGGCCGGAAGTTAGTCAGGAACACAAGCTTCCTTCCGTCCAGGCCTGCCAAGTTTGGGGTACCATAATGGTCGGGAGGGAAAACGGCCTTGGTGACAGCTTTATGCTTCTTCAATATGACAATGACTTTGTAGTCTTTCACCTCCTGCTGTTCCCAATGCTTCATCCTATCTTGTCGTTCTTTAAGGTCATCATCAGGCATCAGAGGATTGGCCGGTTCCATGTCAATATCTGGGACAATGGCAATTTGTCCCTTGTCCAGAGCATCTTCGACAGTTTTATGAAGAAAGAGGCCATTCTGAGGTGCAAAGAGCTCCTCTCGAGTGCCAGGACCAAAGATTTCATCCATCCAAGCACCTTGCCTCCAGGGATATAAATGAGCTCCTTTTGCCAGGTCACGATGTACCCAGTCGCGGAGCACTGGGTCCCAACGATGATCTTCGATGAGAGGTTCAGGACAGTAGAGCTTTATCATGGATTTAACCATGTTTGACTGCTGTGTGTTGTTTCTTCTGCCCGCACCGCCTGGCAGATCCAATCCCACTCTGGAGGTAGCGAAAAGGCGAAAAAACCGCTCTCGGCTCGACTGTAGACGTCCTTGCATCCTGGTAGCATGCTTCCTCATGATGCTCTGGAACTGGGCCCAACTATCATGTTCTACTTTGAGGGACTGAGCCTCCTCTGTATCGTACCAAGACATATCATCAGGAGAACAGGACTTCCTAAGTCCACGTTGAGACTCCAGCTGGGCTTGTTCTGTACGTAACCGCGCGATCTCAATGTATCGATCCCAGTACTGCGAGTCCATCGCCACGTATCGATTGAGTGCTTTTGTCGCAACTGAAAGTTCTTTGCCAAGTTCAGTCCGCTTGTTGTCAAGTTCGGCATCGGTGAAGGACGAGAACTTCCGGTCCCATGATTGTGATGCTTTGCGCTTGGTGCCAGTTCGTTTAGGGACAGATATATCATCCGAGGGATAGTTCGTAAGGGGCTTGTCCATAGAGGGCCTCTCGTCATTTGGCGTTGTGTTGGTCATTGTTGCAGGGGGGCAGGATTGGTGATCGGGGGGCAAATGTAGACAGTGTAAACGACGCGTTGTGACAGGCGCAGGGCGAATTTGATAGTGGAAACGTTCTTAATAGACTTGAAATAGATGGAATCAGCAATAAAAAAGAAGTTTTCGAAGCGCGCGGCAGTACGGTTGATGGCAACAATCTTGAAGCTGATCATGGAACCTGGGAAAAAAGAACAAAGTGTGGGGTACACGTCGCGACATCATAACCATCATGGCATGTGGGTCCATGAGTGGCAGAACGCGCTGGCTAGCCACAGTTGCGCCACCCCATTAGTGTTTGCATAATTCGCACGTGAATTGACCGGGTTGCTGGGACGCTCTAACTCTATTCAGAAGGCAATGTCCGAGCAAGGTTTCCCGTAGTTTATTCGTCTCGATCTGTTACCCCGCAGTTACCCAATATTTCTACCCTGTACTAGTGGATAAATATACTAGAATTGGCTAGTAAATAGTATTATTTTAATACTTCTAGTAAAATTTATAGCTTTTATTATACTTAGTAATAAAGGTTATACAGTTTTAAATATTATTTATTAAATTATAATTTTAAAACTTATAAATAAGTTAAAAAATAATATATTATTAAATTTAAATTAATAAAGCTATAAAGTTTAAAGCTTTGGTTTACTTTAACTTGTTATTTTACTAGTCCTAACCTGCCCTTTACGTACTTTAACTTCCTACTATAGACTATAACTGTAATATCCTTTTACGTCTTCCTTGCAATATCCCCCTTTGTCCAATATCGTGACCATTTAGGGAATTATATTATCGTTCTGGCCCCTTTCCACAAGTCCACCAGATAAGACTCAGGCTTGGCGTCGCTTAAATCTTCATAACAATCTGGGGCAAGGAAGCGGGGGAATAGAGCTCAACCAACGGGAAGGCTTGAGGAAGTTTCCCAATTCAGCTTAACATTCAATGTAGAAAAAGGGAGGTCAGATAACGGCACAGTACTTTCGCACGATAGCGGCTGCGCTGGAACTACACCCTGATAGCGAGGTTACTCGAATTCGCAATTTGCCCTTAAGTGCCCAGGCAAGTACGAGTTCGGCGTTTTCAATGGTTATATAAACAGACATCCCCTTGGGTGATCCAATCAGTCTTCACCACTTTATTACCTGTCACCCATTCGCAATCACATCATGGATAAAAAGCCTTCCCAAGATCTTGATCGGGCCGAGCCCACTAACCGTACCCCCTCGGTTAGCAAGGGGTCCATTATCGACGCTGATGACAGGCGTCTTCGCGCCCAGGGACATAAAGCTGAACTCGAAAGATCTTTCTCCTGGCTGGGTGCACTCTCGCTGGCATACAGGTCCGTTTCTCATCCCATCATACAAACACATCTTAACAAGCCTTTCATAATAGTATCTCGAACTCCTGGCTCACATACGCTTCGTCTTTCGGCCTCGTACTCATCTACGGAGGCGGCGTCACTACGTTGTTTGCCCTCCTTATCGCCGCTGCCGCCCAGTGGATCGTCTTTCTCGGCTTGGCTGAGCTATGCTCTGCGTTCCCATCTTCTGGTGGACAATACCACTTTACGTATATCATCGCATCGCCGAAAACTCGCAACTTGGGAGCCTACGTTACAGGGTCGATCAATATACTTGCCTGGTGGATCACCACATGCTCTGGTCTCATCTATACCGCCATCTCTGCCTTTGGATGTGCTGCGGCGTGGTTCCCAGATTTTGCGCAGCAGCGATATCAAGTCTATCTCTGCTACCTGGGTGTCACGGTCCTATCTCGTAAGCTCCAGGCTTCTTTGCTAAAAATGTCTCTATTAACCTCTTGACTCTTAACAGTGATCCCAATTTACACCATCAAGCAGCGGTACCTCGACTTTATGACAGAATCGACTACAGGCTTCTCCCTCATTGGAATGGTACTTACCATTGCAGTGTGCTTAGGCATGGCTCATGGAAATTACGCCCCGGGTACCATTATACTCGAGAACCGTGGCATCAGCGGCTGGAACACTGGTACGGGCTGGCTCCTCTCCATTGCTGCTGCACTATACTGCTTCGCAGGGAATGGTGCGGTCACTCATATCGCCGAGGAGCTACCCAACCCAGGCCGCAAGCTTCCCCAAGTCTTTTTAGTTAATCGAGACTTTGAGCCGTGACCTGACGCTAACTGAATCCTAGGAATATGAGTATGGCGATGGGTATCGTCATCGTTGTTCCGTGGACCGTTGCTATGCTCTATTCCATCAAGGACTTGGCAGCTGTCCAAAGCTCCTTTCTCCCCAGCTTCGAGGTGTTTTACCAAGCCACTGGAAGCAAAGCCGCTGCAACTGGTCTGCAAGCTTACTTGACGTTCCTCTATTATAGTAAGCTCCTCATGCTGGTTCTGTGTAATACCATCTGACCAAGTTCCCAGCATGCATTCCAAGTCAGTGGGTGACCTGCAGCCGTATCACCTGGGCTTTTGCCCGTGATGTAAGTAAAACTTTCCTTGTAACAAGTGATGGCTGACATGAATGTACAGCAAGGGCTTCCATTCGCAGGATACTGGCAGCATATTGATCCCAAGCGAGGTATTCCATGGAGAACAACGCTTCTTTCTGCAGCATTCTGCGTTCTTTACGGTTTGATCTACGTCGCAAGCACAACGGCCTTCAACTCGATTATCAACGCAGCTTGCTTGATGCTGAATGTTTCTTACGTTATCCCTCAGGGCGTCTTACTTACCCAAGGTCGCGATAAGTTGCCACGACGCGCCTTCAGCCTCGGTAAGTTTGGCTATGCGGTCAATCTGTATTCCGTTGTGTTCATGATTGTTATTGGTGTTGTCTTCTGCCTTCCGCAGACCAACCCAACAACTGCCGGCTCAATGAACTAGTAAGTAGTCCTTGATGAAATGCTTTCCTTTGAAGCTCATTGCTAACTTTGACATTCAAGTAACGCCCCTGTCATTGTTGGTCTCTTCACCGTCATTTGCCTTCTGTGGATTGAGCGACGATCTAAATTTAATGGTCCTCACATTGACTGGGACTTACTTAACGAAGCCAATGAGGAGGAATGATCAATATCTCGAAGTCCCAAAGCAAGGCGAGTTGTGGAGGCAGATGAAAAACGGCATTATTTATGTCACTACGTAGTATCTATGATCCTGCCTTCTTTACTATTTTCTCCGTTCATGTAGCGTGTATACAGAGTCATTATGAACCCTGCAAAGAGCAACTCATCTACTTGAAAGTATACACATTTTGACTTTGGTTCGAGAAAGAAGATTTAATCACAAGGAAGGGTTTAAGCAAGTTTGAATCACTGAATGTAGTCTACCCTCGTGGTATTCTGCTTCGATATTCTCTTTCATCTTCATTGGAGCCTTTGCAGGGATAACATGAGTAGGTCAATGTCGGCTAGAGCTACTAAAAGGGGGCGTTTCTTACTACCCAATTAGGCAGTAAGAAGTACATCGATCACCCTCAGTCGGTAGTAGTAATACCCCTTTTCTCCTCTGCCCTTGTAACACATCTCCTCCATTTCGGGTTAAGCATGTAGATAGGGATTCCCAAGATGAAAATAGCTCCGAAGATGCCAGCCAGTACCCCAAAGGTCCATGTATAACCTCCGTGTTGCACCATTTCCGTTAGACCGTAAGCAACACCAAATGACACAATATTCTTGGTTCCAATAACCATAACAAGAGCTGGTCCTGGATGCTTAGGACTAGCCTCAGCAGCGAACGTGGTTGTGACAATGAGGACACTGGTAAATGTCACTTGGAAGAGCGTCCAACTAACCAGGATGCCCCAGTACGAACCGCCACCTTGGAATGCCGCTGTTGCCATGAACCCGTAGAGGATAAGCATTGAAAATCCGAGGATAGCAACAGGCATCAAGACGATCAGTCTGTGCTCCGGCTTATGAATCCCGTGATTGCGTCTGGCCATCCATATAACGAAGGGTTCGCCCAGCAAGGTACAGTATGCAGCACCGAGCAAACCGCCGATAATGCCACCAAGATTGATGAGTCCAATATCTTTTGGATCCCATCCATATTGCTGAAGAACGGCATCGTAGGTAAGTGAGACATCAACCACGCACGCTAGAGTGATTGAGCTGGCAAGGACAGTGAAGAGAATAGCAGGAGAAGTCATGCTCTGGGCCATGCGCAGCAACGACAGCCACATGATCTGTCCCGGGGTCTTATGAGAACTGCCCCATGGCTTCAACATCTGAGCATAACTCTTCAGCGGCACGTCAATCTCATCTCCTCGCTGGTCATCGATGTCATGGCGCTCGAGATACTCCTGAGCCTCGCTGTCCGGAACGACATGTGTGACCCCAAAGTCGTCTGTCAGCACAGCCCTGCCATCGAGACTCACAACTGGCCTCTGGAAGCGAGTTTCAAATCCGAATAGGAAAGCAAGGATCAGGCCCGCGCCAACCAGTATAGCGAACACCCAATAGTACCATCTCCAGCCAAGGGCTGCAGCCTCGTAACTACTGGTCAAGCCCATCGTACTACTGAGGACATTCTGGACGGTCCAGTATAAGCCAAAGACACGCCCGCGCTCATGGAGAAAGGTAACCTCGGTAAGCATCAGCGGTAGCAGAGACTCGGAAGCACCAGTTGCTATGCCTTGCATGACACGGCTCGCTAGATGGCCATTGTAACTGTTTTGGGCCGCTGAGCCTATCGTGGCAGCGAGAAGGACAACGGTCGAGATTAAGAAGACTGGACGCCGGCCATATGCTAGTGCTACTGGAAGGATAATAAAATTGCCTTTTACATGTTAATACATATCAGCTGCTCATCTTCGCAAAGGTTGATGTTAGCTTACCGAGGCCAACGCAAAGAGATGGCAGAGTAAGGAGAAATGCAATTTCAGATGGCCCATATCCCTGTGGACCGTAGAGTTGGAAGAAGATCCCCAAGATTGGTCCCAGACCACCAATCAAGGCCAAGCCCATGATAGCTCATGGAAATGTTAGTCTGACCATTAAGATATCCAGAAGGTTGTATTGATTTACTTACAGAACCAGCAGCACGTCACAATCACTGCCCATTTCTGCCAGGGCCTCCAGTTAAGAGGGTCGTTGGGGTTACTCGAAGGAATGGGAAGACGTCTGATATTCCCATGGGCATCTACGAGTAGCGCATTTCCTTCTACGTGTCCTGATGGTGCATTTGAACCTTTAACTGGTTCCTCGGTGTGCTCCGCGTATTCATTCTTGGCGGCCATGTCGTTCCCCGACATGACGGATTATAGAACAGTTTGGAGATAGGGATAGTCGAATCTCGAGAGAAGGTATCCGAGGATCTTCCATGACTTGATCTGGCATCTGTCGAATACGCAGTATATATGCAAGCCAGATCAAGTATGATAGGCGGCAGGATGTGGACAACCCGATTCTAAGATGCGGGGAAGCACACTTCTCATCTCATTACGGCCAAGTCAGGTTCTTACGAAAGTCAACTTGTCGATCCGGAAACTTCAGATACAGCTCGTTTAAAGGCCGGTCGAATCATTAAATACGACGGATCCGAACCGAAGAACGGGCCGGGAAAGTGGAGCCGACAAAACAACCGAAGTGCTTAAATTCTTAAAAACGCGGGGTACGATGATCTACCGTGGCTCTTTAACAGAAGATGTGCGTTATCTAGGGTAACTTTACACTGTTTAAGGTCAGGTTGCGATACTCGGACCACAATGCTGAGCTGGTGGTTATCCGACTTGAGATCTCGGCTCGGGAAGGAGGAAAGCGCCTAATAGATAGGCTTACGGTGGTAGCTATATTAAGTCAACATCATGACATCTACTACTGTCAATGAGCGGATGGAAATTAGTATTACCTTAAACACCTTTCCAAACTATTGTGATCTGCCCCGAACAGTTCAAAATGGCTTCGCATAACTCTAGTTCCACTGCTGAGGCGAGACTTGCGGCCGTGGAGAAGCTGGCACAACGAGTAAGAAACACCGTAACATTATCCAAACATTCTCATTAATACAATCAGGCCTACGATCGAGGTGAGGTCGAGAATGTGTTCAGCAAGTATATGCATCTTCACAATGTATTCCAGGACGAACAGATCAAGGCTCTGTGGGTCAAGCGAGGCACCCCTGGGATCCACGCACAGTACACCAATGTCGGAGTGTACACGGACTACGATAGCATTATGGCCTACCACAGCGACCGGCCGTCACCTCCCGGAAAGCTTATTCTACACGAGACAACCACCCCGTTGATCGAAGTTGCAGGTGATGGCGAAACTGCGAAAGGGTTTTGGTTAATGGCTGGAGTTGAAAGTGGCTTGGCTGACCCCAAGAACGTGGGGACCATGCCAGAATTTCTCTACGAGCCTGAAGATAAGAACGTTGATGGTAAGCGAGTCTGGACTCACTGGGTCTGGTGCCACTATGCCTTGGACTTTTTGAAACAGGATGGGCAGTGGAAGATCTGGCACTTCCGATGTCTTGAAGTGACTCGTGCCCCATTCAGTGAGAACTGGATTACGTTTGCAAAGAAGAACCAGCTGGCGTTTGATAAGGTAAAGAATTCACTCTTCTCAATTGTACGTGACGGGATCTGATAGTAGAGCAGGACCTTGCGTACTTTGGAAATGACGGCAAAGCTGTCTTTATGCCGACGCCAGATGCCCAGCCAGAAAAGGTCAGTTATTCAAATCTCGATTAGATAAGTGAACTAAGCGTTCTCATGTAATATCAGAAGGCAGGCGTGTATGGTCCAGATCGAGCGCGACAATTGGATGTTCCTCTCCCATCCGCTTATGAAACGTTTTCTGAGACGCACGAATATTAACGTCAGTGCTTTGGTTACAAACCTTGTTAATGGCAGCCTATTTCCTCTCGTACAAAGATTGCGAAGTCCTTACCGTGTAATTACGCCAATAGTTAAAATAGGAAATATACAAACCCTACCTCTTCCACAATTGTTTAACATCCAGGTCAGATTTAATGAAAATAGCTACAGACTTCATGGAAGTTTGACTCGTGCGCCCTGTATCATGGCAGGTTGGGCGCATCAGAAGAGCACGACATGCCTAATGAGGTTAGACAAGATAACAAGCAGTCTAGCCTGGTCAGCACTGGCGGAATGCCATCGTGGCTTCACGCGGAGCCAATAGATAGCATTGGAGCTATCTCCCCAGGCGCGCCGATCCTTCGGCTTCCGACCAAGGCCAGGCAGATTTTCAAGCCACCAGGATGGCACCGTTGAAAAACTGAAACCTCGACAGCCCCATCTTCCCAGCTTCCAAACCTTCTCCGCTCACCGCTGAGCTCGGCCAAATCCACTGCAGCTTTCACCACCGCCCAAATGCCAGTTCAATCGCACGAGCGACTGAGATGTTCTCTGACTCTCAGCTAGAACGGCTGGCGCTGCTGGAGAGGGTCTTTTCGTCAATCAGCCTCGTAGCTGTACTGTCGATTTTCGTCACGTACGGGAGCATACCGAGGCTGCGCAATCCTCGGAATACGTTTATCGTGTTTGCTAGCATCGCGAATCTGGGCGCTAGCATTGGGACTGTTATTTCACGCGATGGATTGGCTCGGGGGGAAGATTCGGCACTTTGCAGGGCGCAAAGCTTCTTGGTACACATGCAAGTAATAACTGTGTCTTGGTGACTATTCGGCATATATCCTAATCTCAGCTGTAGTTTCATGCAGTCTGATGCGTGGTGGTCTCTCGGCATGTCGGTCAATACTTTCAGGATTGTCTTCTTTCAATCGAATCCGCACACGTTCAACAAGTGGCTTTATTCTCTGATTTGCTTCGGAGGACCATTTATATCAGGGTTTACCCTGTTTTTCATCTCGACCCCAGCGCGTGGTCCTGTCTATGGAGCAACAACTGTAAGTCGTGAATAACCCCAAGTCTCAACGATACACTGACGACAGACCAGACCTGGTGTTGGATCCGAGAATCTTGGGTCAGCATACGACTCTTCACTTCATACCTATTTGTATGGATCTGCATAGCCACTTCAATCGCTTTAAACACAGCTGTGGGATTTCGCCTCTTTCGGGCGAGAAACGAAGCTCGAGGCATCTTGAACTCGCGCATTCAGACCACTATAACCGATAACCAAACAGTAAAGCAACCGTCTTTAGAATAGTCATACACTTCGGCTAACCAACAACAGGTAACAAACACAAATACCGACACCGATGTCCAAGGATCTAAAGACACATCTGATACTGCCATGTCTGATTCTCCGAAATTAGCATCCAATGCCACGACCGTGCAGCCGATTTCTGCCAGCAAAAAGCAACAATCTTCGTCATCAGCCACGGGCAGCACCAAGTCCAAGTTTTGGCTCAGAGACCCTGTCAAACGGGCATACCTCTTCACAACCTTTATGTTCACGCTGAGCGTCCTCGTTACATGGGTACCGGCCAGCATTACACGTATCCAGAGTCTACTTAACGGTGATGTTCCATACTCATACCAAGTTGCCATAGCGGCCGTCATGCCTTTGCAAGGTCTGTGGAACGCTCTGATCTTCTTTACAACTAGTCGGAATGTCCTCAAGAACGTGATAAGGGAGAAATGGGGCCAGCGGGTATCAAAGTCTACAGAGATAGACAGCAGCTTAGGAGAAAGGGAACCTACTGAGCAGCTAAGGGTCAGTGGGCAGACAGAAACAACGGATTGGGGAAGTGATGTTGAGCTCCGCCGCCTGGCAAGGTGACTTTTTATTGTGATAGGTAAATAACTTGTGTGGAGTAAAAGGCCAGACTCCGTCGTGGTAAGGTGGTACATAAGACGCCATGCCAATCGTCATTCGTCATTTGTGTTCGCAGCCTAAAGCTTAACCTTATAGTCGGCAGCCCCCCCTTGTTGCAGCTGAATAAAATTTCAGCTTATGGTTGCCAAGATGGATCAAGTACACTCGCCTGATATAAATGAGGACCGCCTCGGAATCAGTATTGCCCAAAGTGGCGACAAGGACTCAAAAGTCGAGGGCATGTCCACCAGTCTCAAGCACGAGCCACCTTCCGACCAAATCAAATCCAACCAGCATCAAGAACAAGCAGTGATCACGAGCAGCACAGAGCTGATGCTTAACTACGTACAGGGAGAATAAGCTGATCCTAAGGGGAAGTTTTGGGCTCTCCAGACTGTCAACGGGGCCGCGTTGGTCTTCGCAATTGACTCTCTGGGTGTACTCAATGTCATTGAGAAGGCTGTTGCAGAAACACAAACAGGCTGGAGATCTACCAACTTATCGACTAAGATCATCAACGACAAGTTCTCATCCGGCGCAAAGGCTGTTCATTTCGACGTTGGACCGAGTGTTATGAATAACCATACTATAAGTTTGGCAATGGCGGTTCGTTCCAATGGGTCTGATAATTTATTTCTTTCCCTCAATAACTCGCCTTCCTCTACTGCTCAATGGACCTGGAGCTCTTACCCTTTTGATGCGCAAAACAGACCAAGCTCCGTTCAAATAACAAATATTTAAATTTCTGAAACGGACCAGCAACAGCAGTATATCATGGTTGACATCCTACGCAATCCCAACTCTGAACTCAAGGCTACGTCTCGCTATATTGTCGACCCTTTCTCAACCACAGGAGCTCACTGGATGCCTCATACACTTCCCTTTGAAGTTGAGTAAGGTACTTATCAGAGCTGCTTAGGCCGTGTCCCGGGTGCCTTTGTCGATGGTATCTATACAGCTGGTTCCGTTAAAGGCGTTTCTCAAATGTCCTATGTGCCGCTATTCAACTCATCTGGTAGTGCTGCTCCTATGCCAACCAGTTTGCCTCTTCCCGACAAAGCATTGGCTACAGCAATCGCCTCAGCCCGATATACAGATGGCACTACTGACTTTTATACCGTGAGCGACTCCGCTCTGTACCGATGGAGTTCTAACCAGCAGCTGCGCAACAATACTGTAGGGACAGCTTTGTTGACCAACCCAGTATTTTCTGGCACTGATACTCTGATTGCACTTATCCACGACGGCATCACAACCATCTTTGGCAAGAATTCGAGCGATGCGGTATACTACACATCATGTCAGATTAACCATCATGCCGACGCAACACTTTGGAGTGCCCCCGTCCCTATCCTCCATGGAATTGAGCGTATCACCTCATTTATCAATCTCAGGGACGGGGGTAACACAGTCTTTGCTGCCGGAGCCAATAAGGTCGAGAAGTTGACACAAGCTACAAGTACAGAGTCCAAACTGTGACGTGCCCAATCCATTATGCTCGAGGCAAGTCCACAGTGTAAGCCGATGTCTTTCAACTCGTACACGACTACGATCAAGGTCAAAAGACCAGATGGTCATCGCTTGACTACAGGCGAGATTCTTCTTTCAACAGAGGCACGTACCCCGGTCTACATTGATGGGCTTTACTACATTCTTTCCACCACTCCAGTGACTGTCCCTGTCGATGTATCTGGTCAGGTGATTGCCATCCAAGCGACTGACAGTATTGTTGAGTCTGTCATCAGTGTAAGGCTGGGTGAAGCTGAGCATCTTATCAACCCAATGGCCATTTCATTTGACAAACTCGCCAAACTCTCAACCAAGAATTCTTTGAAGAATGCCCAGATTCGCACAAATACTATCGCTGGTGGTGTGACGGGAAGCTCTGGTACGGATTCATTGATTTCATTCTCGGTGCCTGACTCGGGTCTTGAAGCGACAGCAAACAATATGAAGCTTTTGACGGACACTTACAAAGTGAACCGAGCTCGGGCACGTCAGTCTTCACTTGGCATGACAGCTCCTATCACTTCAAGAATGGTAGTATCCCAAGGTAGCAAAGTCTCCGGGTTCAGTGACTCCATTGCCATAGCAATTGGAGACTTGTTCAACTGGCTTAAGACGGGCGTTGAAAAGGTAGTGGACTTCGTCAAGAATGCTGCTACTGGACTATGGGACTTCATCGTGAAAATTGGTAACGACATTTATCGTGCTGTTCTTAATACGATCGACGCTGTCGTGGGGGCTGTTGAATGGGTCTTTGACAAGATTAAGACGGGGGTCAGCAAGGTTCTTCGATATCTTGAGTTCTTGTTTGACTGGGACGATATCCGCCGCACTAAACAAGTGGCACACAACTTGGTCAAATATTGTCTGGTTGACATGGTATCTGGTATCCAAACCGCCAAAGCAGAGTTGGGCGAGTGTATAGGCGAGGCCCAGAAAGCAGTTGCTGAATGGTCCGGTATCAAAGACTGGTCAGGACTAGGCGATGCAGCTTCGAAACCGCCATCGGGACATGAAGTCGATACTACCAAAACCGAAACTTCTGGCTCGCAAATGATGGTGGGACACTTGAAGAACCAGGCCGATAATATCACGATACAAGGTTCAATGCCAGAACCGAGTCAGGTGCAGGGTTTAGTGGATGACATGATCGCAGCGTTGGAGGCAGAAGGGATGGTCTTCCTAAAGGCCTTTGGACAGCTTCAAGGCCTCGCAAAAGATTTCTCGACTCTGAGTCTCGCAGATATACTTAAAAGACTCGTTGGAATTCTCGCCGAAGGTGTTCTTGGAACAACCAAGGTGGTCATGGACGCTATACTGGATGTCTTACATAAACTTGCTGGGACTGTTGTCGAAATGCTCGACACCAAAATCCACATTCCCATCACATCCGACATACTTAATCTGATCGGAATCCCAGATATTTCCTTCCTTGATCTATTCCTTTGGGTCGGTGCAGCAGGTATCACAATGATATACAAGATTGGCACAGGCGAAGCTCCATTCCCAGACAATGCCACGACCCTTGCTTTAATTAATGCCACAGATTGGGCCTCATTCTCAGCAGTCGTCAAGCAGCCGCCTCGGCTATTATCCGATGAGGTAGACGGCGGTACTTCTCACCTGAGTGTATCGCGTGAGACAGGGCGTATCATGTATATCGTGGGCCACGGCATTGCTGGTTATATCCTCACGGCAGGAATCTGGGTCTTCTTACCCGAAGCTATAGATCCTGACCCCAAGAACTCACGTCGTATACCCTCAGCTATACTTGGTGCAGTGGGTTCTGTTGCAGTTGTTGCCGCAGATCTCCTGTTTGGAACAATGCCTATCGAGAGCCCATTCATCTCTACGCTTCGCAATATCACCGGTGTTGCTACTGTTGTTTTCAAGTGTGTATTCTCTAGCCCGGCTCAGAATTTCTTTAAGAAGTACCAATCTCTGAGTGTCCTTACGGCTGCCGACCCTAGAAAGATCGGGGCCATATTCGACATGGTCGTTCTGGCACCTGCCTCTTTCTGCATATTCTATCACTTCCAGGAGCTCGATGAGAAGCCTGCAAGTAGAGAGAGGACACTTGCCATCATGGAGGAGTCATCTCGTTTGTTGACGTGCTTTGCGCGGGTGTTTTATGCCGTTGCTGTCAACACGCCTAACCCAATCACTAAGGCTGGAGCAGCCGGCTTTATGTCATTATGCCACATTATCTCTGCTGCTTTGGAAGACACTTGCTCTGTAATGATGTGGGATTAAATGAGTTTGGTCTTGAGAACAGAGGCCGTCTTGATTCGAGGATGCAGCTTGGTGAGCACCCGAGCATAAAGAATATTCGCCATTTTACTCTGTCCATATGCAGCGCGAGTGATGATGCCATTTCCTTTTTTTTGAGTCCCTCCCATAGAAAGCTTTCGCTTGGTGCCACGTTATGGGCGGAATCCAGCTTCTCTAAGAACAACAATGACATTGCTGACTTCATGTCAAGTTGCACTAAGACCCCACTGCTAGTTTAAACTCTCAGTCATAAGTCTCAACTAAAAGCAACTGTCAATGGATCCATTTTTGCGATGGTCGTGAGTATCAAGCGGTCATGGCTTGACGTCGAGCTGTTCTGAGACTTCGAGATTGACATGCCGGCCGGCGCGTCTCTGAGCCCTGGTGCTATGTAATCTTTCTACTTATATATTGACAAGGGTAGCATAGCTGCCTAAAAGGTGAATTTGGACCTTCCTTATCCAGTTTGGAATCTTTCGGTCTCTGCTGCCCAAACTGGAACAGGTATGCCCTGTTCTAGAAACCATCGACAATTTTCTTAGTCTCGGTGAGTTGCTGAAATACTCTTCCACCAGAGAATGACATACGAAGCCTCAAATATAATGACTCTTACCATTTAGAAACGAGAAAAGAACCTGAACGGAATTGTGAGCGCATCGAAGATGTTTTATCCACTATCAAGCAGTTGCCTGTGGGCACGGTACCCAGCCAGATCCAATCTGACATTGGATCTGACATTGGATAGACTGTCAAGGAAGTCAGGGAGGCAAAGAAGCAGGAAATCGTGGCTGCTGCCGAGTACAAGCCTATTAACTGGTCCTCGCTGGTAAGTCCGTATGTGGAGAGCCTCTATTATGTTGCCAATTCATTAGCGACGCAAGGAGTAGGCTGAGAGATCTTCGCGAGCGTGAGGCTTCCGTGCATTGCTGACACTTGTTATGATGGTGCAAGATCATCCTTGCTCTTTGGTAGTATGCCTATTTGCGAAAATGTGTTTGGAGGAAGCTTGTTGAGTTTTTTTCTTTTAGCGTTAAGGGAATAGTATTTGTTTAATGTACTGCTCTTGTGTTTGGGTTTCAAAAACATAATGTGCTGTTTTTTATTGTTCTCGGCACTACCTTTCTCTTATGTTACTTGTAGTCTTTATTTCGTGTAGGTAATATGTTCCATGGCATGAACCCTAGCACCACCATTCTGTTTAGTTCCATTCGCCATGCTCTCTCATATGCCCCAGAATACATACCACCCAGCATAATGTCCGCTGGGGCTCAGCTTCACAGAAAAGACTGGATATCATACAGTACGCCTAGTGCAATTCACCCTAAATGCTGCCTGAAAGCTGCATCGGGAGCTTCCTTATTCAGTAATTGCCTTTTCTACTTCGACTGCCCGTAAAGAAACAACTCCGCCCGTTTCAGAATAGATCTACAATCCTTTCTGCCTCGGTGAGTCCAACTTCATAAGGTTGACAGGAGATTACAGGGGTAATGGTTCAAATTCTGTTTTTGATTGGCTCGCAAAGGTTGCTTCCGAAAAGGATTAACTGAAGCTAAGATATTTCCAGGTCATTTAAGCGAGGGCTGAAGCAGTACGACGATCCCTTCTCCTGCCTTATGCATGCCCCCATCATTAATCCATGTCCATGAACTGAAGTACCATTTTGACTTCTCGTAAGGCCTCAAACGGTTGTTTCAAGTGGCACGTAAAAGAACAGAAGATTCTCGCGTTCTGCCATTTTCCCGATTGACCCTCCCGAGCTTTCCGTCTGAAGATGGCGAAAACAGCTTCTGATTGGTCCATCATCGTGATGGATCTAGAGAGTATAGGGTGAGATCGTCCAACGTTGCAGGTTGCTGAAGAATGTCACAATCATTCACACAACTTATGGGTCAACGCTACTTTAGAAATCGTAAGAAGAATTCCGCATGCGGAATCAGAAGAGTTTATATTGAAGTCATGAACTATATAAGGTGGAAGAGTTTCTTGCCATATTGAGGGTATACAAGAAGTCTTCATCAGTCCTCAGCTTCCAAACTCCATCTCCTGTCAACCGACCTTTTACTCCTGTTCTAATCCATTGACGCAACAATGCCTCGACTTCCACCTCTTGATAAGCTGCCTCTTGCGGCACGCAAGAACCGTAAGTCAATCCTTTTTGCGGAACGAGGTTTGATATTGATCAATGGTTCATAGTCCGAGATGAATGGCAGAACAAACTGGCAGACTTCGAAGAGCAGCTCTCGAAAGCCATGGGTGTTGATTGGAAGATTGACATTGACGCTCTTGCTGTCGTGCCTTATGGTGCAGAAAGCTCTTGGGCCCGTGAGAGCCCAGGCTCGATGATTGCAAAGTAAGACAATACTCACTCCCTACAGCTAGATACACCCGCTCACAAAGTCAGCTATGTCGAGGAGGCCATCAAGGAACTCGAAAGAAACCCCAAGTACCACGATGAAATTAATAAGCTAGCCTCGGCTCATGTCCTCACCATGGACGTGGATGAGGAAGAAACGTTTGATGCATGCGGAGCCAAGTTCACAAGCGACGGGAAGCTCGCCATAGTCTTCGGCGCCGACAGACTCGGTTCCAACACTGGCGATGCCTTCTGGCATAAGAACCTGGAGAAGGGTATCAGTCTGGCCCCTTCTACAGATACATTGAGCTTTTATGCCCGCAAAGGTATCCGTGAAGACTACGAGCCGGACATTGCGGACGTACAGTCTGAACTAAAGGATATTGTCAAAAAGGATCTTACCCTAGTCCCCAACTTTGAGGAGACCTACAAGAAACTGAAGCTGACCAAGGAGGGCACTGACTTTGACCAATACCTTGGTGCCTTTATACTCAACTATTTCCGTGGCTTGGTCAGTACGCTGAAGTGGCGCAAGTTTGACAGCGATGATATGCTGCAGGAAGCGCTGAGTGAGGCTATGGAGAAAGGAGAAGTGCATTTCCGTATCCTTGATGAAGTTGAAGGCAGTAATGGAGAGGCAGCTATCGAAGATGGCATACTCTACTTACAGGTGAGTGACTTTGTCCTTCAACGTCATCAATTCACGCTAATACCCGGCAGACATCCCCTGACAAGTGGGGATCAAACATTGACGACATCTCGAACAACATTATGGATCTGCTCTAAGGGATCAAGGCATAAAGGTCTATAGTTTCTTGTGGCAACCTGTTTGTGCGAAAACTTGCCCAAGCAGCATCATGTAGATTCGGTGGCGGCCGACCCTTTTAATGGATGACGATATGTTTCAATCGATATCTACGATATGGGCTCGATCGGAAAATCCGGGCCAATTGCGAGACTGTGATTGTGTATTAATAGAGGCTGCTCAGCTGCTGAAGATTTTGCTGTCTGCTTGTTTAATGAAATGTCACTAGCTGGTGAACTATTGCTGAGACTATTGGCGTTGGTCGCGGTCTCATCTTTCAAAACGGCAAATTGTGGGTACCCCCTGATGCTAGTCAGGTCAGCCGTTGAACTTGCCTCTAGTCTTGTGTAGATGGCGATTCATCTCATTTCGGATTTCCCGGAGTCGCTAATCGACGATGGAAATCTCTATCTGTAAGGCTATGTGTAGGAAAATATCTATAAGAATGTCTCAGTTCAGCTGATGATGTCTCACCGAAACATCAAGCATTCAGGTCTCGAGCAACAGCAACATATCAAGCGCTGCCATGCATATTTCCTCTCTGTTCTCTACAGCTCTGCTGTTTTCAACCGCCCTCGCAGCGCCACAGCCAGATTACTCTGTAACAAGCGCGGCCAACCATGGCAAGATCGCCAAGTATCAGAAGCAATGTCCTTTCAGCATTCCTCATGTCAAACCCAATAACCAACGATATAAGCACACGATTAACTTCCCCAAGGGATGCGAAAGTGGTAAATTCATCAACTGGAAGACATACAAAGCCAATGGCGTCAATCTAGGAGCTTGGCTTGCCAAGGAAAAGACCCATGATCCCGTCTGGTGGAATTCGCTTGGTACCAAAGCCGCTGCTACTATCGATGAATGGGGCTTGTGCCAGGCTCTTGGAAAGCAATGTGGCTCAATTTTGGAGAAGCGCTACGAATCTTTCCTCAATACCTCTACCATCGATACACTTGCCAAGGTTGGGATCAATACCCTTCGCATCACTACCACCTACGCCGCCTGGGTCAAGGTCCCTGGCTCCGCTTTCTACCATGGCAGACAACAGGACCATCTACGAAAGATTACTCAATATGCTATTGAACGATACAACATGCATATCATCATCGGTCTTCACTCCCTACCCGGCGGTGTGAACAACCTCGACATTGGTGAAGCTTTCGGGCATGACGGTTGGTTCTATAATTCTACCAATCTGGCCTGGAGCTTCAAGGCTGTCGACAAGGTTCTCGACTTTGTCAAAACCAGCGGCCATAAGAATGCCTTCACGATCGCTCCCCTCAACGAGGTCAGCGATAACTTGGCTGGTTTCGGCTCAGCAGCTGGTCTATCCGACAAAGCGACCAACTGGGTTCTCACATACATGAATGGGGTTTTCCAGCGCGTCGAAGCCGTCGACAAGCGTATCCCCGTGATGCTCCAAGACAACTTCAAGGGTGCCGCCTTCTGGTCCCCGCTGTTTGACAAGAAGCGCAACCTTGTCATCGACTCTCACGTCTATTACTTTGCCGCGTCGGGTACCTACTCACAGTATGTCGCACCTGCTGTGTGCGGACAAGCAAAGTACCTCGCCGAGGAGACCAAGTTCCCTGTGTTTGTCGGTGAATGGTCTTTGCAGACTATGTACAACAACACCCTATCGGTGCCCAACCGCAAGACCATCTTCGATACTCAGCGCTATGCTTGTCAGAAGTATGTCGCTGGTGGTGCTTTCTGGACAGCTGTGTCTTACTCCACTACGCCTGTGGATGGACAAGGTATCCAGAGGGATTACTGGAGCTATGTTGACTTGATCAGAGCTGGCGTTATTACTAAGGCTACAACTAAGAGCTATTGCTAAAAGGTCTTTGTGTTAATTAGTGAGGATTCTGGTTGTTTACTAACTTATACATTTCCTGTAAATAATTTCTCTTATCTTATACTTATATACTATCATTTTGACTGAATTAGTCCGGTGTTAAATATTTATTCATAATGGTCTTATTACTGTAACCTGGCATGTATATATATTAAGCAGTCAGGGCATATGATGTTCGACGAGTGCTTAAACTCTTGACTCAGCTTCTTACATTCTCCCCGTCAATTCTTCATTAAATTGACTTAAGGTACTTGTATCTGCGTGCTCTATTTGAACGTACACCATCGGCGCTAGCTTAATTATTGACCGCTCTACGAAGACAGGGCTTTCTCTACCTGTGGTCCTTCGGCTAATTTGTTATTTAACTGTAGATTACGGTGTAGAGGCTCGGATATCACGGTTCGTAGACTGTTTCGTCTAAATTGAGTGTTCGGTAATGAACGGGGATAAGAAGTGTGGGGATCGCCTTAGTAGGGTTACGCGATGTGGAAAAGGGTTACATGGCGTTATCTGCAAGTCATCAACCGTCCAGTGGTGGAAATATTAACCCATTGTCTTATGACCACGGGAAGTGGGATTTATCGGATATGTGTGCCGTTGCAACTAGCACGAGAGACTTATCCGATACTCAAACTCGGAGTTGATTGAGAATTTGAACGTGTCTGGATGAGTCGGACTCCATAGACACTTAATCGCTGCTAGAATACGCACTAGAACATTAACATACAGCCAGCTGAAAACACTACTGCCTTTTCCAAATAGCAAACAAACTATTGAACTTTAGATAAAGCTGTATTTAAGTCTAGATGCTCTTACTATCTCCTTAGTCCCTTTGACAGGTTAAGTGGTCCCTGACTGGCTCGGAGATGTCTAACTAATTATGCACCAATAACCGAAGGCACTAACTTAACGACTCCAGCCTAACATTGTAAGCTTGTCACTTAGCTCACTCCTGAGCAATCTTCTCTGTATCTAACGGATAGAAATGTTCGAGAATGGAAATGCGGAGCTGGCATGTTCCGGTCTAGCCTTGCTTGAGGTCTTATACCGAAGCTAGTAGTGGAGGATCCAAACCGCGATCATGGAACTATCTATATGCCAACAGGTTTAGTGGTTTTAGTCCGGTAGTGGTTGTAAGCCACATGCCGTGATCCGTCATCCATGTCAGACGGTATATATAAAAGCTACTTAATTTCCAGAGCAATGAAATGTTTAGCTACGATCTCTCAGTCACTATTGCTTCATTGATATCACAAGATGAGACTTGAAATCCTCTTTGCACCCGCACTTGCGGCTTTTGTTCGAGCTGCTGGCGTTACTGGCGCTGCCGAAGGCTTTGCCAAAGGCGTCACTGGTGGTGGCTCAGCTGCTGCTGTCACCCCTACGACAACTGCCCAGCTCGTATCTTATCTCGGCGACTCCTCTGCTCGAGTCATCATTTTGGACCGAACCTTCGACTTCACTGGAACTGAAGGCACCACTAGTGCGACTGGCTGCGCTCCGTATGGCACGGCATCTGCCTGTCAGCTTGCTATCAACAAGGACGACTGGTGCACCAATTACCAGCCCAACGCGCCCAAGGTCAGTACCAAGTTACTTTTCTGTTGAGGTCGAAGCCATTCTAACCTCTCAAATCTATGACAGGTCAGCGTCAAGTATGATAATGCTGCGTTGAACCCCATTCTTGTTGGGTCGAACAAGAGTCTCGTCGGCGTAGGAAGTAAGGGTATCATCAAGGGCAAGGGCCTTTACATTGCAAAGGGTGCTAAGAACGTCATCATCCAAAACATTCAGATTACCAACCTTAACCCTCAGTACGTCTGGGGAGGCGATGCCATTGCCCTTGACAACACGGATCTTGTTTGGATCGACCATGTTACTACGTCGCTTATCGGCCGGCAACATATTGTTCTTGGTAACAACCCAAGCAATCGAGTGACTATTTCGAACCACAAGCTCGACGGTGCTACCTCTTGGTCAGCCACGTGCAACGGCTACCATTATTGGGGCTTTTACTTCACAGGATCTTCTGATGTACGTGTCACTCCTTTTCTTCTGTCTAACACGATGCTAACTTGAACAGACTGTTACATTCAAGAACAACTACATTTACAAGACCTCCGGTCGTGCCCCCAAGGTCGGCGGAAACACCCTTCTCCACGCTGTCAACAACTACTGGTACGATAACGCCGGACACGCCTTCGAAATCGGCGCTGGCGGCCAAGTTGTCGCTGAGGGCAACATCTTCCAGAATGTAGCTACACCGCTTGAGGCGTCGAGCTTCGCTGGTAAGCTCTTCTCGAGCCCAAGCACCTCTGCCAACGCCGTCTGCTCTTCCTATCTCGGCCACGTATGCCAAGTCAACGGCTTTGGAAGCTCTGGCACTCTATCTGGTAGCGACACCGATTTCCTGGTCAACTTCAGCGGCAAGAACGTTGCCTCCGCTGCTGCTTACTCTAGTATCACCGGCCTGTCGTCCAGCGCTGGCTTTGGCACCATTTAGGCTCATGGGAGTTTAGGAGGGTCAAGGAATCGAGAGGATGCTTTCACAAACCGGAGCAGTGATTCGTGTGTACATAGTCGTTAAGAAATATCAGTTGGATCTCAGATTTGCGGTTGTTGATCAGTCGCTACTAACTAGTGAGACAATAGAGTATTTGTTTTTTTTATCTTGAAATATTGAGAGACCTTGTCCATCGTGGAGCTGCAGATTTGTAACATTCCGTGCCGGGAATTGCAGAGTAATAAAACAACCCCGCCCTTAGTTATAGTCTTAAAATCCAGATATCGCAAGCGTTGCCATAGTTGCTACTGTTAAGAGCATAGCACAACTGCACCCATTCATCCTGTTTGCTGAGTTTTCTTTAGTATCATCTCCTCCACTTGTTTTAGTAAAGTCTGGTTTCTTATGAATAAGCGCCACTGCCGGAACTTTTGTCACAACAAGGTTGTCTCCAAACCGTTCCCCCGTCTGCATATCCCGTGTGACTGTTGCCAGAGGAGGAGGTTCTGTGTAGGATAAAAGCTCATGTCCGCTTCTCGTGCGTGTCACGGGTACCGCGTTTGACGCGAATATGAACCCGCATATCTCCGAGTATCCATACGTAGACAATGGACCAAGCACTGAGTAACAATCACCATTGAAGTTGAGTGTGTAATTACTGGATGCATTAGTGATATGTCAGTATCAAAGGAATTGGGGAGCTTACCTTGGACAACATACGGCCAGTGTCTCAGAAGGTTCCAAGACCTGTATCCAAACGCTTGCCGGGCCCATCCGGAATGGCCGACCTGGCTCCCACCTCTCAGGTACCATCGTTGATTCCGTCTTGGTGAGTTCCCCAGACATCTGTCCAATGCTTCCAGTTCCCCTCACGTATCCCCCGGCCGTCGTCCAGTCGGAAGGGCAGTATAGGCCCGGAGAGTAGTAATGGTAAAAGCCAAGGTCGAAGGTCTTGGCATATGTTGCTGTGATCAGATGATCGTATTGATCTCCGGATGGTATGCATTTCCCATACAGTTGCATTGTGCAGATAGGGTTAGCCCAGGGATATTCGGGGTGGTCGCTATCATCAGCAAAGTAAAGGCGGTCTGTTTCAGTGGAACATGATGCTGGCGCCGTATAGGTTGTTGTCAACGGCCCAAAGTTAGTTATCCTCGCCGTACTGATCATTGTTACAGTGGGCATCTTTTTAACAGGCTCCGAAGGCTTCTGGTAAAAAGAGTTTGGCAGTATAGTGGACTAAAGCCTGATTGTTTATATTACTAGTATCAGATGTGAACAACGCTGGCACAGTGATCAGTTAAGTACGAATATTGGTTTTCCAGATTACGATGCATTTCACAATGAAAAGCCATGCATTGGGTGTCCTGCCCTGTTTATATGTCCAATTAGGTATCTTCTCATGGCCAAGACAGTGGCTGGAAACAAAAGGACGTCTGCTACCTGCTGCATTTGGCCTAGGTTGGTGTGGCAGAGGTGAAGGACGGTAAACTGCGCCGCTAAAATCAGGTTTTTAAGCCGGGAATGCCATCCATGTGATCAATTTCCTCCAGCCATATTCATACAACGATTAAGCTTAAACATCTCGCAGTGGTTAGGTCAGTGGCGTAAATGACATGTAGGAACTAAACAAGTAGATGTAGGGTAATGAGATCACAGTCTTTTGGTTATAGAAGTAATACCCTAAGAGCTTGGTTTCTTAGATTAGTTATCAGTAACTATACACATAACTACCAACGTGGTCTTGAACCTTTCGTTTCGAACAGAATTCTCCAGGCTATGCAAGCTATTTACGTTTAATGGGAGCGCAAAACTGATGAGTGAGTGTTTGCCAGAGGCATTACTAAAGGCCTAGTAAACTCTTGCTGCTAGGCCACCAAGAGGATTAAGGTGAAATCAGAAGCTGTCGATGGCCAGATAAAGTGTATCTCACATACTCGCCTTTCACGGTTTGATCTGGAAATTGCATCTAGTGCAATCGAGGTACAGTAAATAAGAGAGTAAAGTTATCTAGCCAGACTACAGTATCTAATCTCTTTTCACATTTTAAAATATTTTCGATAAGAGGATTCCTCCTGGGCTTATTGTTAGAAATTAGGAATTTTATAAGTGCTATCAAAGCGATGAAGACATTATGCGGGCACTTGGTATAGTGCTTTAGCCCATGTTTCGAGGAATATGCTCAGTATAGACCCAACGCCTGATGCTTACATTTCGCGCTTTACCACCTTACGGATGTAATCTTTATTTTCCATATCATGATTTAAGGACCATGGCAAACACAATCGAAATATTGGTATTTTAATTGCTATAGGCTTCTCCTAATTCTTCATTCCTTGCTTATAAAAGCAGCGTTTCATCGGCGATCTGGCACCACATTGTCAGAATACATCTTAGAAATTCCTCCACCAATGTTGATAATCCCATCGAGGCAAAAGTCCTCAACCTTCCGGCGGTACGTTATTGACATACCCAACAGGGCGTGTATTATGGAGAGGAGCGTCCTTGTCTGTAATTAATTACCATCTTGCGGCAGAAACTACTTCCATTCCCGCGCACTTCAATGCTAGTCACCTCGGACCGTTGAGGTTTGTTCGTATTATATAGTGAGGACGAATCGCTGTTGTTTCTATCCGCGCACCGAAAGATTCCAGTTCGCCTATTTAGGTCCACTCCTCCGAAACAACAAGTCATGGTTGTCTAGTTTGTTTCGGATATCATCCCCACCGACCCTCAGTCGTGCATTGATCAACGAACTGGGTGTCGATCTTCGGGCATTAGTCCGCCAATTACAATGGACGTCTGTTTGCTATCATATGTTTTGCATTGATATATAAAGATCTCGACATGCCAAGCAAACTAGTCACCAATTGATCTAATCAGTCCAACAACATACTCTCAAAATGCCTTCTTCCAACCAGATCCTTTCCATCCTCGCGGCCATCGCCGTCTCCACTGCCAACGCCGCTATGGGCCCTGCCTTCAGCACAGGTCCCGTTGGCTCTGGCTCTTGGATCCGTGAGGCCACTTCAACTCTTGTTCTTCCTGATGTGCCTCAGGGTTCTACCGGTGTTGCCTCTCTTTGGGTTGGAATGGGCACTGACAAGGGCGACTTGATCCAGTCTATTGCAGACAACTGGCAGTCCGATGAGTGGAGCATCTTTGCTTACACCCTCACCAAGACTGGAGATAACTCTCAGCTGCCTGTCCAAGATGAGCATCAGACTCCCGCCAAGAAGGGTGATCGTGTCACCATGCACTGTAGGAGACGTTTGACTCCCAGGCAGGATTACTAAACTGACCGCATGCAACAGACAAATATGATGCTTCAACTCAGGAGTATGTCCAGTACGTCTCCATCAACGGGCAGCAGGTCTCTACCCTCTCTACCTCCAAGGGCCACGAGGCCATGGGCTTCGGCAGCTCCGTTGAGTGCGGCGCCTCGGATTGTGGAACCATTGGTGCTCATCGTAAGTCGCGAAAGCAACCCGAGGATGATTACGTACTAACAATTCATTCAGAGTGGGTTGACACCAAGATTATTCTTGATACTGCCGACCCCAACTACATCCAGACCTTTGGTAAGGGCGAGGGCGTTACTGGTGGGGAGATGACGACTAGCGATGGTGGCAAGACCTGGGTTATTAGCGATGTCAACATCCCATCGTTTACATTTTAAGTGCTTAAATATCATTAGTTATATATATGAACAGCCATCAATACTTGCGTTATCCTGTATACGTATATTCTCGGGCGATGAAGGAGCTAAGCGCCAGTAGCTAATAATAACTTCAGTCATGTATAGATAAGCGCTGGCTTTTGAGAAAAGACGTGATGATTGGCGAGTCATTGTTATGTAAGAGTGCGTGGCTTTCGCTTCCACTGGAATAATTGGTTGGTGCATTTCCTGCAACATCAGCCGCACAAGGCTGGCGCTTGCGCAGCACAAACTAAGTAAAGAAACAGCTCAGCTTCCTTGGTACATCTTGCACTGCTCCATGAAGAATTGTAGGCGTCAACAAACCTCTTGACTCGTGATACACTCATCATGGTACGTCTACTTCCTGAGGCGATGCTCTAATAGTAATGCGGTGCCAATAGCCTCTCCGACAATTGTACCCGGACCCAGAAGCGACCGAGACCCATGCCTCTCCTACCGTGATAGAGTAAGCAAATAACCAACCCGTATCAGCCAGACTAACTTTGTCAGTATAATTGCCGTCCCTGGCCTTGGTCCTCCAGTGAAAGGTGAGGCGAAACACGCATTCGACACATGGAGAACTCCATCGGGTCAGAAGGGACGACTATGGCTGCAGCATGATCTTCCAGATTATATTCCCGATTCTCGGATCTTTTTATATCAGTACAACACGACTGCTGCATATGGTCAAGGCCTGGATGACTTTCGCAGCAAGGCGGATAATCTGCTTGAAGCCATCAACATTGAGAGAAGAGATTGTCCTGACAGACCAATTCTGCTACTTGGTCATAGTATGGGGGGCTTGTTGATCAAACAAGCCCTGATTAATGCCCACAGTAACCCAGGTTACAGTGCTATCAAACATAATACCGCCGGCATAGTCTTTTTTGCAACACCGCATGAGCTCTCTACTCAGAAACTCGATGAAATAGGTACAGCCATCGCCATAGAACTGGGGCATGGTATCCGAGACGATCTGGTTAGGACGTTGCAGGTTGGTAGCATCTTTTCCGAGCTCGAATCATGGAAGCACCAGGCTCTCCAGTATGATACTGTCTCCTTCTGGGGGACAACCGATACCGTAGGTTACCTATACTCGACCTCACAGCATATGCTTACCTCCTCCTGTTTCAGATAGCCACTCGCAATAACGTTAGCCTTGGATTACCTGGCGATGTTGCGAAGATTGTTGAACTTGTCGCCAACCACAGAAGTATCTGCAAGTTTAGCAACTCCAAGAACAACCAGTACAACTTCAAGATCGTGGTTGAGAACATTAAGCGTCTCTGCAAATTAGCGATCGAGAATCCCCAGTCGCAAGGTGTTTGGGATCCGGATACGTCAGGTGATGAGACATCCCGTACTTCAGAAAGTGACGGCCAGGACGAACGTCATGACATGTTGGAGGAGATCCAACGTGTCGCATTGAGTATGACCAATGAGACAGAGTGAATCTTGGAATCTTATTTTACCGTTGAGCTATCGGCTGATTGAGGATTGTAGGCAGCTGATCATGACACCGAGTCAAGAGAGCCAACTCCAAGACGACGAAGCAATTGTTCAAGAATCTCTGAACTCGACTTCCGGCCATTCTACTACTAAAGACGCACCAATCCTCTCAAGATTAGCTGTGCAGGACCTCCTCATGGCAGACATCCCGGCAGTAGAGTGTCAAAACAAGCTTTATTCTCCAATGCCCTTTGAGTTGCTGATTTCGTAAGTTACGGCCACCGTGCTCCTCATTCACGCTTTCTAACCGTCCTTTCCCCGAAGACAAGAGCCTGTTTTACGAGGTATCCGATATCTCAACTATCAGAAACCCACCATTGTGCAAGAAGCAGTACTCTCCGCCCTGACCCTGTGTCCTCATCGGAACGTAATCGCCAGCTACCCCTCGGGAACTGGCAGAACCACAGCACTAGCAATTGCTCTTCTGTCACGCCTAGACTACCATTCGGCCACTCAGCCCCAGGCATTGGTAATGGTAGCGACTCAATTGCTGGTACGCCAGACGGAGAAGTGCATCAAAGAAGTAGGCAGATTCTGCCAGGGTCTTGTTGTAGAGACTAGAGACTATCACTGCGTCGAGCAGACCAACCGCAAAGGTTGAGGCAAATGTGATTATTGCTACACCCGGCACGCTTTTGGACTGCATTCGTCGCCGCTTGGTGGACATGTCTCAGATGAGGTACCTTCTTATGGATGATGTCGATCATGTCGCGGACATTCAAGGATTAAGTGACCAATGTTTAAGAGTCATGGCAGTCGCCAAAAAATTGCCGGAAACTGTCGAACTTCTGCTCTTTTCCGATCTAACAACGCCGGCCTCGGAGTTTTTAAATGTTATGCTCAGGTCTAATACTTTGGCGAAGCTTGAGTTGAAGGGCGTCGAGCTGAATGCTAACAAGATCGTTCACCTTGTCTTCAGATGTAGCGGGGAGCAGCAGAAGCTTGAGATCATTTGCAAGCTTCCTGGTGTCGTGACGACGAGTGTGCTGATCATATTTGTCCAGGTAAGTGATATAACTCTGCTTCTAACGGTGTGAAATTAACTCATCGTCCTGCAGACGAAGGCTTCTGCTTCGCATATACATCTTGCACTTGCAGCTGAAGGCCACGCCGTAGCAAATTTGTTCGAAGCAGACTACAGCGATGATATGGAAGCGCTATTAAAGAGGTTTCAAAGTGGAGAGTTCAAGGTCCTTATCACAAAAGATTACAAAACCCGGGGCCTTGATCTTCCCTCTAGTTCCATGGTCATCAACTACGATACCCCGGATGCCGACGCCTGCCGGTACCTTCGGCAAGTTAGTCGCGCAGGCAAAGTTGGTCGCTCTGGGTTCGCGGTGAATCTGGTAAGCAACGAGAAGGAGTTTGAGTCTCTTCAGTCAGTTGCAACATCTCATTGCCTCGATCTCCACGAGCTTAAATCGGACGACTGGGACACAGTTGAGACTTTCTTGAGAGACTGCGCTAGATCTCGTTGATTCCGATCATGCACATTTCTCTTCGCTTCAGATAATGGATACGGCTCGATCTGCTACAATTTGCGATAGTGGTTATCACAGATTGTAAGGAACCATATTCATAACAGATAGTTAATTCTTCAGAGACATGAGTACATAGTTTTAGCGCGACCCATTTTGGTACTGGCCTATCAATGCTGTGTGACCAGCAGCCAAGGTCTAAAATTACTGAGCTATTGATTCACTTCTCCAACTGTGATTGGCTGCATCGGAAATTTGCTGCCATTGGAGAACCGCCAAGTGAATGCACTGCCTCACGTGAATCAGGTTTTGCTGACGCGCGAGGCCTCACAAATTCTGCTTATCTAGATTCTCTCTAAAACTCACGAAGCCCAGGTCTCTTGGCAATTTTTCACTATCGCTTGCAAGTGACTAACCAATTCTGGAGTTATGGGCGGCTCGGACGAAGAGAAGGAGAAGGAGAAGGAGCGCAAGAGGGATATAGTGGGAGACTTTCTGTATGCGTCATTTATTCGTCAGCAGCACCTCGATCTGCTCCGCGATCCTTCCCGCTAGACCCTAGTTCGACCGCTGACGTTTTCTCTTATAGGAAAAAGAACTTGAACAAGGGCGAAATAGCATTGAAGCATGCAGTGGGTCTCGGCAGTCAGCCAAATGTCGTCCCTGTAACTGAGCCTGTCGTCGACGGACCACGTCGGCCTGTGGAGGTTGGATGGCATCCTGTCGGCGGATTTGCCGGCAAGTGGTTTGCGGAAGAGACGGGACTGGGAAAGATGATCACGGAGAAGATTAACAAGTATCCCGATCCGACGCAGCATTGGGCTGTTCTCGTTGGCGACTATGCTCATCAGCTATGGATGGTGAGTCTGAGCAGCAGTCACTTGGGATGGCATCGAAGCTCATGAGGAATAGGATGAAAACTTCGATGTGATTTACACGAATGCAAAGATTGAGCGAGACGAATGGCGGACATTTCCGGTTGGAGAGACGCGCTTTAATGATGATGCATTAAGACGAGCTGGTGAGTATAAAGTCTCTTTTTGGACCTCAAGCAGCGCTTGGGTCATGACATACTGATACTATGACAATAGGCGAATCAGTAATCCACAGTATCAGGGAGAGGCAGCCCACTTACAACCTCATAACCAACAATTGCCAGACGTACGTCCTGCAGCTCCTCGACGCCATCAAGGTAGGCGTGAATAAAGAGTTCGGCACTACCCTGGCTGTCTACGAGAGAGTCTTTGGACCAGGCAAGATAAAGGACCTCTTTGAAGGTGAAGAGCATCCAGAGGATCAGCAAGAGCACCAGATTGAACAAGGAGGAGAACATGGAGTAGAGCCAGGAACGCAGCAGCCAATGCATCCAGGCAGATCAGATACAGTCAACCTGGCGCAAGATGTCATGAACCAGAATACCAATCAACTAGACACCGAAAGGGAAATGGAAAGGCATGAGGATGAGAAGGAAGATAAGGAGAAGAAGAAGAAGGGATTTTTCTCGCGGTTTAAGCGAAGTAATAGTTAGTTTTAGATATACCTTTGGTGAATTAATAAAGAACATTCTTATATATTACGTTGGAGGATGATCTAGTACTATTTTCTCTTATCATAACGATTTATATAAAAGCTGAGAGCTTAAATCAGTCGACATAACTGTTAAATGTTCCACAATTTCCATTACTCAGAAACAACCCCGTATCCGATGCAATTGTTTCGACCGTTCACGCTAAGGGCAGCCTGGCCAGTATAATCGCCGAAGGCGCAGGTAGCATGGCTCGATACTATGAGTAGGCATTTCCGCCCGGCCTGGCTTCTTACATCGAACTCTGACATAGCGCAAAGTGGTAGCGCAGCACACGCATTACAGCATGTCAGTGGAGTAGTAGCGGAACTACTAAAAGCTTGGTAGTATCCCTGAGCATAGGGCACTGATGCTGATTGGATACCGAAAGTGTTTTCAGTGCCAGCTATGTTATTCGCATAGCCGTTGGTGTTGTCAACACACTGGGCATAGACAGTTGTAGTGTAAGTCGGAACGACGACAGTGTTGGTAGATGTGCTGAAGGTCCTGCGACTGTTAGAACTGGCAGTTTAAGATTATACCTTGTTCAAGACAACTTACGTAGTTGTGGATGTCGTGACAAATGTTGATGGAACTGTACTGGTAGTCCACGAAGTTGACAAGGCATCAGGAGTACTGAGCCAAGAGGTTGAAGTCAACGTCTTGGTAGTTGATATCGTTGTTGTAACCGGGTCTCGCGTGACGAATTGAGCCTTCGTAGCTGTACGAATGACTGTTGAGCGCATCCAGGATGTCACAGTAGTAAGACAATTCACTTGTTTGAGGTACGTCTTGGGCAACGTCTTGGGCGCTCGCTTGCTCTTCAAGACTAGAGCAGAAGCAGCACCTCGAATAGCATGGCGTTTCTTCTTCTTGGAGGCGCTATTAGGCAGGCTTGAAAAGATAGGGGTGAAGCCTGCTGGAGTTGAGATTGTCGATGAGCCGGGTAAGGTTAAGGTCGAGGCTGAATCAGTCGACGTTGACGATGTGGTGATAGATGTCGAGGTAGAAGTGGTGACACTGGTCGTGACAGTTGTGCTTGTAACGACATCCTTAATTTGAAACGTTAGTAGAGACGCTAGAGACTAAATCAAGTAACTCAGCTTGGGACAGCACTTATACTTACTGTTAACTGAGGAATACTAATTGTAGTAGCAGTAGTCTTAAAGAATGGTTTGAAGGAAGTCTTCTTTGGAGGAACAAACACTATAACACTAGTACAGGATTAGACAGCTATATTATCCAAGGCTTGGAATTACTTACGGCGTTCTGTTAACGATTACCTGTAATTTGCCTGTAACTGTACGGGTCTGGGTAACAGTTGGTACTGCTTTACCAAGTGGAGTTGTTGCTACTATTGTAACACAGCTCTCTTGGCCATTTGCATAGCATCCTCACAAGAGGTCAAGAAGACCGAGGTAGAGTATAGCACTTATCGACCACATAGTTACAGATCTGAGGACGTCACTTCTTAGCAAGGGAGGCCTGTTTCTCTTATATATTATTTCCTCCACAAGACCAAGTAAATATTTTTGTATAGCTGCTGCTTATAGCTAGCTTAACTATAAATGGTGCTTCTGGAAAGCATGGTTCAAATAACATACCAGCATCTCAAACAACCCGCACTTGATCTTATCTAGCGGGTTCTAGTCTTGGAAATTCATCTCGTGTAGACCTTGTATTAAGATATAACCGGTAGGAAAGGTCGCTTAATTCGCTAAGCTAAGGTTTAATAGGAATGCAACGCAATAGTTCAGAGCCTGGACTGCATGCCGTTTTACCCGCTATCGGGGATAGCCTAGTTTCTCGACGCTTGTACAGTAGTGTCAAATTGAAAAGTGCATCTGGCTGCTGCAAATGAACAAAATTTCCATGTTCAATTGAGGGCAGGACATCTAGAACAGTCGACCGGAAACCATATACGACTCGCGTTACCGAGGCTTCGGTTAGTTCAAAAACGGTTAACCCGTTCAGACGGTGTCGACAGGAATGCTCCGTTTATATTTTCTACCAATGCTTGGTCCTTACCCTTATCTCCATAGTGAATCACGTCTCGGGACAGGTTGTTCCGTGCCCAACTTGGAAACCTGACTGCTAGTACTAATTTAGAAAGGCGTTGAATCTCTTGCTTTTAACAAGACACATAAACTCGCTTTGAAGTTTATTTCATAATACTTAGGGAAGCGGTCAAGACTAGACATTACCACCTGTCTCAAACTCCAATCGCAGTTATGAACGTCCAGTCATACCAATCGCCAGAACTTGCTGCCCAAGTGGCATCCCTTCCACCACCACCGCAACTCCTCCTCTTTGGAGACTCCATCACCCAGGGCGCCTTCTCACTCCAGAGCGAACTAGCGAGACGGTATGTTCGACGACTCGATGTACTCAACCGAGGCTTTGGTGGATACAACACAAACTCAGCTTTGATACTGCTGCCGTCTTTCTTCCCAGCAGTGGCACCTTCGAGAACTGTTCCTCGCGTCGCTGCTATGACGGTTCATTTTGGCGCCAACGACTCTTGTAGCCCTGGTGAGCCTCAGCATTGCGACCTTGACACCTTCAAAGCAAACGTCAGGCGTATTCTAAATTGGGAGGGTGTCAGGCTTCACAAGACCAAGGTAATCCTTGTGACACCGTCTCCAGTGGAAGAGTATCGGCTGCCACATGATGGAAAGGGCAGGGCGGACCGAGTGGCGATGTATGCAGACGCGATTCGGGAGATTGGGAAGCAGGAAAACGTACCCGTTGTTGACCTTTGGACTGCAATGATGCGCACTGCTAACCGGGGAGATACTGCTGTTGATGGAATCTTGCCTGGATCTTCAAGGACAGTCCCCAGCATGGAGCTTGGGCGACTCTTCTACGATGGTCTTCACCTGAACGAGGAAGGGTATCGGATCTATATAGAAGAGCTTTTGCGTGTTCTTGGAGCGGAAGTTCCCGAATGTCGGATAGAAGGCACCGACGAGTGGTATCCCGAGTGGATTAGGTTTCACCCCCCGGCAACATCGAATGTAGTTGAAGACGAAGCCTAACTTACTTCAAAGAGGCGGAGAGATGAATAAACCACCGTTCGACATGCAGCAGAATAACCTAGAAGTTGTACAAGAACGTTCTTAGCGTATAACGGTATCATAAGGCATGAGCAGAGAATAGCCAGTGGAGATATCATGGCGAGAGTGTTTATTCGAGAAAATAATACAGCATGTCACATTATATACTATAGCATAGAATTGGCTGATAGCTAAAGACGGTATATAGACTAAAGTTAATATTTACATCAGCTGCCGCAAGTCCGGTCCACAAGCCGTGCTGTATTCTGCCCTGTTCTTTGTCACTGGTGAAGTCGTAGAACTTGGCCATAATGCCCATCGCTGACACTGCAAACATCTCGACTACCTAAGATTCATCCTAGTTTGAGCGATGAGAGGAAGCTCGCCGACGGGCAGCAGTCGAGACAGCCTTTGTGCTTATGGCCTGAGCATGGTCAATCACCACATCCTGGTACTCCTGTGTGCCATAGAAGATGGCATAGTCATCGTAAGGGTTTGCACCGCTTGGAAGGTTTGACCCAAATTGCCAAAAGCTATCATATGCAATGTCGCTGTCAATGATCGTTTGTTGCCACTCCTGCAGGATAGCTGTGCGGTTCGAGGCTGTGCTCTCAACACCATATTCTTCTAGAACGATAGGTTTGCCGTACTTCAGAGCCAGTGCCGCGTGGTCACGGATCCATTGGTTGCCCCAGGGATAAGTGTAGCCCCAGCCAATTGGGTACATATGAGCAGTACCGTAGTCAAGTGTGGAGATCTTCAGATTAGCTTCGAAATCGATTCCCTCGGAGCAGGAGTAGGCATAGCCGAGACTAGTGTCGTCGGAACAGAGCCAGCCTTCATCGCCCAAGGACACACGATGTTTTGTGTCTAGAGATTTGATGAAGCTTGATAGCTCCGTGGCCCAGCTAGTGATTACACTGGTGTCGCAGTTCTGGCACCGTGGCTCGTTACAGAGCTGCCAGGAGAAGATTGCGGGAGAGTCCTTGTAGCGATTGACGATGAACGTTACGTAGTCCTTGTAGGCCTTCTGAGCCTCTGCATGAGTCCAAAAGCTCTCGTGGGTGCATCCAAAGTAGGCACAGTAAGTGTTGATCCCGCCCAGGTCGTCCCAGTTATTCAGCATGGGCAGAACTAGCTGGACGCCGTGCTTCTCAGCGGCAGCAACAGCGGCATCAAGGCGCGCGATGCCGTTAGTGCCATTGTTGATCGTGATATTTTTCTTGGTCGTGTCGAGGAACTGAAAGTAGACGGGTTGATCAGTTCCTGTGTTGGTGTTGCCAAATGCCCAGACACGAGTGACCTTGAGCCCACTGTCGGCTATCTGAGACATGGCTTGTTCGACATCATCATCTGATGTGAGGTGGCTCATCCACCAGGTGTTGGTGCCAGCGAAGTACTGGTTCTTCCCATCGATGTTGAAAACCGGTGCCACTTCTCTCTGTCTTGATCGGCTCTTTACGGCCGATGCCGCTGCAAGAGCAAACAGACTGAGTGAAGTGAAGATTCTCATAGCTATGAGATTCAGGTTACTTGGAAAGGAGGCTTGCACTAATCAGGGCAGGTGTCTGAGTTGTATGTGGCTGTTGCTAGTAATCGGCAGAGATTTATATAGTCATTCATCAGTCTCATGACACAATAACGGATGCCAGTGTACTGGTGTAGAACAAGGGACTCAAACGTACCCCGGAGTTAGTTTGATTGGCATGTCTTAAGACCCGCACTGTAAATGGTAATATTCTTGAATATCATCTTGCGACTAACCGGACGGACTAAGTCTGACCCTGGGACCTGCTGGCTATTCTGATCGAACCGGGTTCCCTGGCAATAGTGTTGTTACAAACTAAGTAGAAGTGGATGCTAAACTTCAGTGACCTGACACGCCAAATTTAAATTGCAATCACTTCCACATACCATGCATCCCTCTATCTTTATTGTTTCTTTGATATAGTAAATGAATCTCGCTATCCCGTAGGATTTATGTTAGTGACATGATATGTATTCAGTTTACTTACGAGTAATACATGGCGTTGTTGGGCTCTTCGCACTTCATCGTGTGATGTCCTTTTTGCCAATGGCTCATTGCATCCCTCATCCCTGCTGGTCTGCCTCCCCCGCACTTGATCATCCGATCATCCGACTTTGTACGGAGTATTGTGTGATTGAATCGATTGTCCCCCGTGGGGAAGCGGATCGACCCTTGTATGGTGGAGTTTTCGTATTCCAGGTCAGCTAACGCATTCAGGCGCGGTTAGTCTCCTTCCGACCCTATTTAGGCTCGGTTCCCGCTTCAAGTCAAAGACAGTCCAGCGTGGTTATGTGGGAACATCACCAGCATGTGCCGGCCAAATGACCAATCCCAAAACGTCAAAGACATAGCTGCAGCCATGGCCACGGATCACCGTTGCCTCCACCCAACTTTACTCGTTCAGGCGCGGGTAGCCTCGTCCCGAAAACACATCCAACATCAACTTATCGATTCGGTTCAGTTAGGGTTGATCCGTCCCCGCATCTAACAGGGCCGATTCGGCATGGATATGCCGAGCAAGATCACGACATGGTGGTAGATATTTAAGTTATAATCCACTGCATGATGCCTTGGTTATCTATCTTTACCCACGGAATTCTTCTTCAGCAATTCCCATCCAATAATGCAGAAAGAAGACGACAAAGTTGAGGCCGTGGAGAGGGTCCCTGACTCCTCAGCTGCTGATCTGGCGGCATCCAAGACAGCAAAAGTCGAGAATGTTGCCTACAGTGATGCCATTGCAAAGGATAACCTCTCTCCGCGAGCCACGTCCATCCTCAAGCTCTATGCGATTATTGCTCTTGTCACGTTGAGTAAGCAGCCTCATGACAGTACGCACATACCCTACAGTTATTGACTATTGACAGATAATTGCGGTAATGGCTTTGATGGAACTATCATGTCATCTATTAACGCTATGGATCCTTTCCATAAGTTCTTCGGTACAGAAATGCAAGGTTCTTCGATTGGGGCTGTCTTCGCTCTCTACAGCGTCGGAAACATCCTCGGCTGTCTTGTTGCTGCTCCTGCTGCCGACATGTTTGGACGAAAGTTTGGCATGCTTACCGGATCAGTCTTTGTCATCGTTGGAACTGTGATCCAAGCGGCAGCCCAGAATGTAGGGACATTCATGGCGGGGAGGTTGTTTCTCGGTTTCGGCTGCACCATCGCAGTAACTGCATCTCCTATCTATCTCGTTGAGATGGCCTACCCTTCTTGGCGCGGAACTCTGGCTGGCCTGTACAATGTTGGCGGTTGGTATATCGGATCACTTAGTAAGTTTCGGTTACAGAACAAAGCTTACGGTTCTTGAACTGACATGATGACAGCATCTACATGGACTGCCTATGGAACAGGACGATTAACTTCGAATTGGTCCTGGAGGATCCCCATCATTATTCAAGTCGTCCCCGCAACTATCATCCTTTGCGGCGTCTGGTTCATCCCGGAAAGTCCCAGATGGCTTATGAGTCACGGCAAAGAAGAGCAGGCACGAGTTGTGCTCATCAAGTATCACGGAGATGGGAATCCTGAATCAGCTGTTGTGAAACTCGAGCTTGACGAGATGCGTGCATCCATCGAATACCAGGCAGAAATCGAAGCCAGCCAAAAGTGGTGGGATTACCGGATGCTCTTCGACAACAGGGAGAACCTGCACCGATTTTACTTACTCTTCTTGGTCGCCATCTTCTCTCAGTTCATCGGTGGCTCAGTCATCACCTACTACATGCCCGTCATTCTAGAGAATGTTGGCATCACCAGCTCTTCTCAGCAGCTTCTGCTCAACGGTGTCAATGTCATTTTCGGGTTCTTCAGCGGCGTTGCTGGTTCATTTTGTGTTGAGAAGTTTGGACGCAGGCCTCTATTTCTTTGGGGTGAGTTGACCTCCATCCATCTCACGTATAATCATGACTGACATTTCCCAGGTACTTTCTTGACGGGCCTCGTTTATATCCCAATCAACGTCATCGCAGCCAAAGCTCATGGTCACGTCGATACATCGACCGGTTACGCATTCATTGCAATGATCTTCTTATACGGTATCTTCTGGTCGTTCTGCTGGACGCCTCTGCAGTCGTTGTACCCAAGCGAAGTCCTGCGCAATGACATTCGAGCAAAGGGCATGGCCGCTTCTGGCTTCTTCAGTGGTGTTTCAGGCTTCATCAACACGTATGCCACACCAGTCGCCCTCCAGAAGATCGGTTGGAAGACATACACAATTTTCCTCATCTTGCATTTTGTGGAATGGGGAATGATGTATTTCGCTCTCGTTGAGACCAAGGGCCGGTCTCTCGAGGAAATTGATGACATCTTCAAGTCTCCTAATCCTGTCAAAACATCCAAGCAGAAGCACGAGGTTTACATCAAGGACGGTGCAGGTGTCACTGCCGACTTGGGCACAAAGGGAGCCTGAATCTAAATGTTATCCATGGAGACAACATGAACACGTTGCACACCGTCGTGTATGGCCAATGATGGACTTTTAGCATGCTCCTTTCGATGCTGCAGCCAAGTTACCAGGTTTTAGTGTCTGTCTTTTGGTAGTGTTGAAAGTCTGCCTACCACTAGATAGGACTGAGATAAATGAGATTATTAGTAGTGTTCTCGATACATTCATCATTACCATCGTATAACCCTACTCCTCCCAGCAATGTCCTCGAGTTTCTCCCGCCACGTCCGCAGCACGATACGAGCCTCTCTCGGCCCTGTAAACGCAAATGTGATGTTAAATATGCGAAAAATTGGATCAACCTCCTCCTCCTCCTCTTTCTGCCCTTCCTTCCCCTCGCCTCCATCAGTCCCTGCATCCAAGTCTTGCTCCAGCCGGTACTCACACGCTGCCTCCCTCTCCCTGTCCATGATGGCCTCTGCGAGACTTGCAGAGATGAGACTATCCCAGCCACCTTCCAGCCGCGGTCGCCTGAGCAGGGTTACAGCACGGCGGCGGGTTGACTGTCCGATACCACTGTGGGCGACGAGAAAGAGATGCTGTGTATAGGATACTCGGCGGGTCTTCACAGGATCGAGGTTCATGATCTGCTCGGCGAGATCGACTATAGACTTGTACAGGGCTGGAAGGTCATTGTGGCGCCCCTCCAAGTCATGTTCCTCGGGATCCTGAATCAGGACAAGGCGATTCGCGGTTTGGAAGAGTTGCAAGGGGAGTATGGTATGCGGCTCCAGCTTCATTGCGTCTACCTCGTGCTGGAAGATATTAATTGCTTTCTTTATTTGGTTGTAGCATCGCGTATGTGATTCCTGTCGCGCTACCAGCATTGACAGTCCTTCTGGTCCGGATTTGCCGCTTTGGAGATTCCCGAGCGGCTTAGCATGTTCTTGCGAGAAGAGGATCAGTCCGCTGAAGAGAGACTCAGCAGCGCGGTAGGCCTGATTAATACTCTCTGGCGTTGATCGGTGTGTAGACCGTGGTGCTGTATAGTAGCGCCATGCGTGAAATGTCTTGTTTTGCAACAGCAGGGTCGGACTCTCAGTTATGCCGCCATGGTCAAGTGCTTCTAGCTGCAGCTCAAGGGCGACCAGGATGGATTGTATCGGTGCAATGGATACTGGAACTGACGAGACCCAGCTCTCCTCTTGACAGACCTCCGGCAGCTGTTCCTGATCCAAGGTTGTCCTACTTTTCGTAGCAAGACTCTGGAGTTCGCGGAGGAGATTGCATCCAGCCTGTAGATGTAACCGTGTCTGATCGTGAAGCCCCTTGATCGTGCACACATACGTAAATATAGTGCTGACAATAAGCGCTCTCCACCGATCTGTATGCCTCGGCGACGTTGACTCGGTGAGACAACGAATGGCCGAATTGAACTGCTTGAGCGCGAAGACACTGCGCGACCCTTGGCCATGCTCCGCAGAGTCCTCGTGGGCAGACCCAAGGCTGACCACGGCGTGCCAGATAGCCGAGTCGGACACGCAGACGCGTGGCACCTCGGTGAGCCAAAAGTCGGCGTAGAAAGCCCCGGCAAGAGATGGCGCCGTGACTTCAAGAAAGAAACGGTAGCTTCGTACCTCTTGGGGGCTCTGTCGTGGTAGGATGAGCTTGAGATTGGCAGCTGCGTTGTAGGAGTCGAAGGATTGAGGGGATGGTGGGGAAGAGGATGATGATGAATGAGATGACGATGCAGGAGGAGGAGACGGAGAAGTGTACCCGTCACATGTGCGGCCGGTGGATGTACAGCGCTGACAAGCAGGCTTGGTTTGGTCGCATTTTACCCTGCGAATCCTGGTACAGTCCTTACGTTAGAGTGCTGGGGTGCATATAAAGCAAGGGATACACGCCACAAGAGCGACATGGCGTGCATGTGAGTTTTCTGAACTGACCTGCAACTCTGACAGCCCGTCTTAACTTTTCGGTGATATGCCCGCCGTCGTTGACCGGTGCCAACCGTGGCCACTTTGGAGGGAACGTCGACCATGACACACGCAAGAGTCAACCAGCAAATTGAACCGCACGTAGTGTCTTTCTTCTGCAGAGATTCTGGCGGATAGTAGCAGTTAAAGCAACACGTACCAGCCCAAGAGAAGTACAACGATTAGCTATCTGCACCGAAGTATCAACCATGAAATTGGAAGTGCAATCATTCGCTGCCAAGTAGGTACTGGTAGGGCAAGGGAAATTGGGTGAGATTGAGAGTTCTAAGCTTGGATGGATTTCGGATTATGAATCCTCCCGACACGGTGAGGCCCTTGCCTGTGGTGGATAAGACCCAATGATCTGTGCTCAATCAGTACTAAAACGGACAAAGAATGAACGAGCTGGCCAATCACAATACAGGTGCAGTAGCGGCCGATGCTCATTTGTCCATCTGTCTGTGACAGGAAGGATAAGCATGACTGGCCATTTTTATAGCGTCGTCGTTTCCGAAATTTCATTACAGTTACACGCGCTCGAGTGGCGGTGCCTTGAGCGAGCCAGCCACTCAGATTGTCTGGTACATATTGTAGAACGACTCTTGACCAAATCATGTCTGTTGTTGCCTTGGCGTAATGGAAATCCCATACACATACACGCGCGTCCATGAACTCTTACCCACGCACCTTCTCCTATAAGTTGATCATGCTACCCGATTTGTAGATTACTCTTTCTTCGTCTCTCATTCTGACACAAAGCTTTATTCCATCTCGTTATGAACTATCTTGCTCTTGCCCTTTCTCTGGGCCTCGCCGTTTTACCGCAGCAGGCCAATGCTCAAGAGACCCCATGCCCTCTACTAGGTGCCATCTTTCCGCCTGTGCAGCATCCACTCCAGTCCAGTGTTTTCTCGGATACCATTGCTCAGCTTAACACCACCTTCAACGAGCTTGACCGCAATGGCACTCTTGAGGGGCTCAACACTACCTTCTACATCCAGGCTTTCTCCGCTTCAAACACTCTCTTCCAGCATGGATACGTCCCTCCTTCCATGAAAGGTTTCTTAACTTCAGGGAGTCTCAACGAGGATACCGTGTTCCGCGTGGGCAGTGTTTCCAAGCTTCTTACTGTCTATACACTGCTCGCCGAGGTTGGGATGAAACGCATGAACGATCCGGTGACGAAGTGGGTTCCTGAGCTCGCTCTTGCGGCCAGGAAGAACAAGGGTGATCCCACTCGCAAGGTGCAGTGGGACGAGGTTACTATTGGACAGCTTTCCGGTCATATGGCTGGTATCAGCCGAAACTGTGAGTACCGCCCCGAGAAGAGGCAAACTCAACTTTTCTAATACTAGCATGTAGTCGGATTCTTCGATATGAGTTCCGTTCTCGAATCAACTCATCAGAGTCCCGAGTTATATGGTCTCCCGATCCTTAGCAAGAAAGAAAAACCGCAGTGTAGTGTCTCAGACCCATCTCTGAAGCCTTGCTCCCGCAAAGGTGCATATCCCTGCCCAGATTGTTGGACACTTTTGCTGATAAATATCTCGCAGAGTTCTTCCAGGGCATCACGGCACAGAGCTTCTTCCCCATCACATCCACTACAAACACCCCGGTGTACTCCAATGTCGCGTACCAAATACTTGCCTATGCTCTCGAGAGCATGACGAGAAAGCCATTCAACAAATCTTTCCAATCCTCCCTGCTCGACCCTCTGTCGATGAAGCGAACAAGTCTCGAGGCACCCAAGAGTAAAAAAAACGCCATGATCCCGGAGACTGAGGAGCTCTCATGGTGGAACATCACCACAGCAGATGGCAGCCCGTAAGAGCAATCACCTTCATTACACCCCTCACATTGGTAACCTTCCACAGCTATGGCGGCATGTTTTCTACAGCGGCAGACCTCACACGCATAGGTCAATCTATTCTCAGCTCTTCTATACTCAGCCCCTCCGAAACCCGCTCTTGGATGAAGCCCATTACCCACACCGCGGACATTCACATGTCTGTCGGTATGCCTTGGGAGATTCGGCGCACGTACATCCCCCTCGGCCGTAGCGGGACCCGGGTCGTTGATCTTTACACAAAGAACGGCGCGATTGGGCTTTACACGGCGATTATCGTCCTTTCACCAGACCACGAGATTGGCTTCGTGGCGCTAATCGCAGGAGCTAACCGTGCTTACATGCTAAGCTATCTTCCCGACCTCCTCTCGCAGACACTACTGCCAGCCGCCGAAAACACGGCCCGTGATGCCGCCGTTACGCGGTTCGCTGGCACTTTCGAGGGCCCCAAGAGTCGGCTGGCTGTTACCATGAGCGATACTCTCGTGGTAAGGAACTGGACTCGGGCTGGCGTCGACGTGCTGGCCATGCAGGCTGCGCTTACATGGCCAGGGCTGGACTTGATACCGGTGCTAAGGCTGTATCCGATGGGCTTGGAAGGAAACAAGAGAATCTCTTTCAGAGGTGTCTTTGAAGCTCACCTTGCAGATGAATCAACGTCAGAGGCTGAGACAAACACGACAGAGGCAAGTGTTGGCCCTTTTAGCGGCGGTTGCCTGTCGTGGGGAGGAGTTGACTCGTTGACCTATGGTAACATTGGGGTTGATGATTTCGAATTTGAGATTGATGATAATGGAAAAGAAACCAGGCTTACACCAAGAGTTATGAGAGAAACTCTGAAGAAGGTTGATTGAGTCTCTCAAGGTCCATGCACTATTTCCATTCATTAAGTGTCAGGGTTGTTGACAGCTCGGATACTGTGGTGGAAGTTGATACTCCCGCGGGTGCGGTTGTTGATGGCTCGCTGGCGGTCGTGGCAGTTGAAGATTTTGCGATTGCAGTGGTGTGAATGGTCTCGGTCGTTACTATGGTTCCCGATGGTTTGCAAAGACAAGACCTGCCTGTGTTGAAAGCAAGGCAGCAATGAGAAACTGTGTCAAAATACGCGTGGTGAAGAGAGTGGACGTAGCCGTGGCCCAACGAATTCTCAAAAGTTACGGTGCGGAAGAGAAGGTGGAGGCACTTTTCAAGGAGGGTATTAAGTTCTTCTCAACAGTTTGATTGAGATCGAATGTGTAGCTGAGAAATTAAATAAACCCAAGAGGCTATTGATAACTATTGCCAAACTATTGTTATACTGTTGCAATTTGTTGCGCCACTTTACTTGGCATTATGGAACTTGCTGGATAATAACAGTCTCATTATGGGTCTACAGCTGATAATTCGTGGAATATTCATACGTCACTTGATACAACGTTGCAGCTCTTTGCTACAGGATAACTTGAATGTTGTATTCTGGGATGTAAGTTTGGAAGAATACAGGTAGATTGTGTCATTGTATTTCGGCAGATCCAATCAAGGGTATCAGGTTAAGCCTCCTTCACACTTGGCTCCTAGCAAACGTTATTGGTGGTATGTGAATTAGATCGATGATTGAGGTTCTATAAATAAGAAAGAGTTCAAACAGGTAAGGTTAGCTGTCCTTCAGGTTATACGATATGCTTCTTTCTTAGCCACGAGGTAAATGCAAGGATGTAACCTAGATTGTCAGTTTGTTCAGGCTCACATGAAAGACAATTCTAAAGTATGGCATGAAATGAGATTATGTGAGGGGGTCTAATAAACTCATGTTCTAAAGATGGTTATAATACTGTACTGGAATTGCCCACGACCAGTCCGAACCAATAATCTTTCTAATCTCAGCACAAACACCTTCTCTCCACCCTCTGGTTGCAAATTTATTACCACTATTTCCATTATCCAGGAAACAGCCATACGAGAGTAACACAAGAGCTGCAGGCTCATGATCTTCAACAAGTCTCATAAAGTCTTTCCCAACTAAGCAAATCCATTGCAACGATGCTCGATGTGCTGGGCACCATTCTGACGTTTGCGCTTTTCTGATGAGCCATTTCATCAGATCTAAAGCGTCCTGGCAAATTTGTTTAACATTCAGATCCTCAACCTGTTCTAAAAATGTCAAAGCATCAAGCATATTGAGAACGGGATCGAGGGGCCCATGGTCTGGCGGTTCGCCCTCAGAGACAAAGAGTATAAGCTCGTGACGATCTGGCCTTATGACGCCATATGTTTCCGCGATAGCCCTGACTCCTCTCGTCAGCCTGCAAGTGACGAGCAGGTCGCTTAGCATGGTAGAAGGCTCGTTTTTCGCCCGTAGAAGTTCTTTAACTGAGCCCTGGGCATAGGAGTTGATCATCATGAGAACAGAGGCAAGATGACACACAGGGCCGTTAGCGGTATTGGCCTTCGCTACTGCGTGTCTCATCATCCCTGCGGCGGCCTGAGAATATTTGAGTCCTAGAGAAGCGTAAATGTCCCGTCGTATTCGATCTCCTGGCGCGTTTGGCAGTGATAGATGGGCAGTGTGCGCTTGTTCGAATGAGGATATAGCCAATACGAGGTTCAGGATAACTGGATGATCGAATGCAAGGTGAATTACTTCGTGCTGCCAGAGATCTTCCGATCCTCGTTGATGAACAATGGCCTTGTAAGCGACTTGGTGCCAGTGACATAGCAGCTCTCTATCATGGGCAGTCAAGCCATATGTTGGAGATGGAGCTATTCGTTGGAAATGAGTGATGTCGGTGATTGGTCCAAGAGCCTTATTTGGTGGCGATCTCGTCCTGCTTCGCGATGGCCTTTCTTGGGCTGTAAGGCTACATGTCGAACTACGACGGACGCAGGCGGTACATGGAATCGCTTCGTCACACTACAATGGCCGTAAGCGATCATTCATCTTGGTCAGTCGACATTGTTTATTACCTTGACTTTTCTCGTCTTGCACTGCACACAGCCAGTGCGTGTCTTTTTATATGTCATGTCGACGAATTTACAGGGAATCAGCAGGTAATTGAAATGAGGTACTACTCTAAGTCGGGTGGAGATAAGGATCTGGTCCATAGTCCTCGACACCACTGTGGACCTCAATCACGCAATCTATCTCTTAGAACGCGTCTTCCACTAACCCCGTCTCGGCAACGTACGTAGCCCAATGTACCAACATTTCTTCCAAAATTTCAGGCCTCTTCTTTGACAGATCATGTTGTTCAGCTGGATCCTTCTCCACGTCAAATAGCTCCCAATTGTCGCCGCCTTGCTTTGCCAGCAAAACTGCCTTCCAATTTCCCCTACGTATGGCACGATTACCAAACAACTCCCAGCCATGTATATGATCCGCATCTTGATGAACGTTTGGATGCTCTGTAGGAGATGAGAGATGGCTGACCCATGACTTTCCTCGGGGAACGACAACTTCTCGACCTCTGAATCTTTTCCCTGGGTGCTGCACTTGTGCAAGATCAAGGATGGTGGGCAGTATGTCCATGACTGTTGTGAAAGTGTGAGAAATGGTCTCAGGAGCCGATGAGATTGGAGGGAAGCGTATAAGGCAAGGACAACGAATGCCGCCCTCAGTTGACCATCCCTTGAATCCTCGAGAAGGCGCAGTAGCAGCGCATGCCCACCGAGAGCCATACCAGACGTACGAATCGGGTTTTCCAATATTCTCGAGACTATTGTCATAGTGTGCAGCTATAAGTTCACCAAGCGTCTTGAACGAAGATAAGAGCTGAGCACCACAGTCAGTTTTGACTTCCGGATTCATGAATAAGGGTGACCAACAGGTGCAGCTTCCAAAGTAGAGCCTTCTGCTCCATTATCTGACATGAACAAGATGAAAGTGTTGTCAAGTTCACCAGATGCGTCAAGTGCATCGATAACTCTCCCAATATTCTGGTCAAGGAGGTCGACCATTGCTGCATAAACCTCCATTTTCTTCGCCGATACAGCTCGCTCGTGATCAGTGAGGTCTTCCCACTTCACACCAGCTTCGAAGCCAACAGGAGGAGCTGCTTCGACATCAGCTGGCACAAGACCCAGCTCTTTCAACCTGGCCAGCCTGTCTAGTCTGAGCTGGTCGGGGCCGTTGTCGTATTTTCCGCCTGGAGTCATCAGTATCGAAGCTTGGTGGCATGCACTGAGAGCTTACTGTATTTGTCTATGACATCTTGTGGTGCCTGCATTGGCCAATGTGGCGCCGTATAAGCCAAGTATGAAAAGAAGGGCTGCTCCTTTTCTTCTTCGGTTCTGTTGCTCAACATTTCAACCAGCTTATCGGTAAAGAAATTGGTAGAGTAAAAGTCCTCAGGTAGGTCTTTCTTTCTATCTACTGGACTTTGATTCTCCATCCAGAATCCATCCGAGGTCAACAGCATAGTATCTTGGTCAGCCTCGAATTGCGGTTCGTAGTTGAAGTGGTTGCCACAACCAGGCAAGAAACCAAAACTCTTCTTGAAGCCTCTTGCACTTGGTGACACGTCAGGAGTCATGCCCAGATGCCACTTTCCTGACATGAGAGTTAAGTATCCTGCATCAGAAAGAATCTCAGGCAGAGCAGCCACTTTCCAGTTGAGGTAGCCTTCGTAGCCAGGCTTGTCGACGTAGTCAGGATACTTGCCAGTGAGGTTCTTCTTCATCTCGGCAAATTCGGCCATCTGACCAAGTCCGGCGATGTGGTTGTCTGTCCCAGAGAGAAGCATTGCTCGCGTGGGTGAGCACGCCTGGGCGGTATGGAAGTTGGTCATGCGAATGCCATCTTTGGAGAGGCGGTCCAAGACAGGGGTGTCTATCTCGGAGCCATATGGCTTTACATCACTGAAGCCAAGGTCATCGGCAACGATGATAAGGAAGTTGGGCCTTTTTGCAACAACCATGATTGCAGAGTAGAATCAGAATATAGGGGAGTTCAAGCGCGTGTGGAGAGGGACTGGGGCCGACTATCTCTACTGCTGAATCAGAACAAGGAGGTATTTTATAAGTGTAAGCAATCACACGTAATAAGACTGATATCATAGTCTATCACGGGCCCCCGCTGAGACCCGCAAGCAGTCATCTTGAGATATTTGTCGGGGAGCACGGAGGAAGGGGTTGGTTGTACCGTATCCGTAGATGTAACTGTCAAGAAAATGCCCCCACTCACTAACCAACTCCAGCTTTTAGTGTGCCTCGGATGATGCTTCCATTGGTCCCAGATTTAATATTTTCCAAGCACGCAAGATTCACATGTCGATGGCGCCTCACCCATGATAACGCTAAGCGAGCCACAAAGACCGGGTTGTCGCTCGGTTCATGGTCTCATTGGGTGGCTCGATTCGACAACGCAGCGACTTCCATCATTACAGGGTATTGCAGATCGTTTTGTCCAGCTGCTCGGGGAGTTCACAAACACGTAGATGCAATAGACTGTAAGTTGGAGTATTGCGAAATGCCTCGTCTTGATTGCGAAATGTAAACGAAGCTGTTGCAAGAGTTATATATCCCGGGCTCTCTGTCTTGTGCCATGAACGACTGTAGAGTACTGTTGCTCCAGCACCCAGAATCAATTTCTCTTACCAATTACACCCTCCAACATAATGATTGAAAAGGAGTCACTTCCATCCACCGTGGATGACCACAATTCAGGTCGAGATGATGACTCCAATATCCCTGAGCAGCGGTCCCTCATTGATTGGTCCGAAGCCGAAGAACGTGCTGTTGTTCGCAAGTTGGATCTACTCATCATGCCTCTCCTTATCGCTGGCTTTTTCGTTTTGCAGCTCGACCGGGGCAACATCGGCAACGCCCTCACAGACTTCTTCCTCCCTGAAGTGGGCATCACTCAGTACCAGTTCAACGTTGGAAACCAGCTCCTCAGCTTGGGAATCGTACTGCTAGAACTGCCGAGCAACCTTGTTCTCTATCGCTTGGGTCCTCAGAAGTGGATCAGCTGCCAGATCCTTTGCTGGGGGTTGGTCGCCACATTTCAAGCATTCATCAAAGGAAAAGGCGTCGGTGCATATTATGCTACTAGACTGCTGCTTGGTCTTTTGGAAGCCGGCTTCATTCCTGCTGGCTTGTACACTCTGACGCAGTGGCACAAACGTAACGAGACTAGCAGACGCTTCACAGCCTTCTTCCTCGGCAACATGATTGCTTCAGCGGCAAGTGGTCTCATTGCCTATGGCATCCTTCAGATGAGAGGCATAGCTGGACTTTCTGGCTGGCAGTGGATGTTCCTTCTGGAGGGAATCATCACAATTGTGGTTGGTGTTGTTTTCGCCTGCCTCATGCCAAACTCTCCTGCAAACCCGTCAAACATTTTTGGTCACTTGTACTTCACACCACGAGAAGTCCACATCCTCACCAACCGCGTTACCATCGACAATCCCACCCAAGGCCAACGACACAAATATGTCAAGTGGGTTGACATCAAGGCCGCGTTCTCTAGGTGGTGCATTTATCCCCAGCTGACCGTGTCCTTCTGCTGCATCGCTATTATCTCACCACTCGGAACATATCAACCGTCCATCATTGCAAGCTACGGTTATGATCGTCTCCAAGCCAACGCACTGTCATCTGTTGGCGGTTGGATTGTCATTGTGCTAAATCTGTCGTTTGGATGGATTGCGGACAAGACTCAGAGGCGGGGCTTTCTGATTCTTATCGCTACTGTGCTGAGTTTTGCATTCTGTCTCGCGACTAGACAATTGGCCACAAGCACCAACCGCGATCTCAAGTATGGCATCCTTATCTTTACCACGATCTGGGGATCTGCTGCTCATCCCTTGAACGGTTCGTGGCTTGCTGTCAACATTCGTAATCCTGCAGAACGGTCCATCACTATGGCTCTTCTTATCATGACTGCCAACGCGGCTGGTCTTGCAGGTGCTCAGATCTTCCAAGCACATGATGCACCACTGTATAGGACAGGTTTTACCGTTATCCTCACGCTTGCATCCATTGCGTTGGTATTTGCGATTGTGTCCAATATGCAGTATCTATGGCTCAACAAGAAACTTGCGGCCAAAGGGAGGTTAGAGGATGAACAAGTCGAAGCGGCAGGTGAAGGAGACAATTGGCGTTTCTCGCTTTAAACAGATTCTTACCACTTTTCAATGCCTTCAGTCCAGCATTCGAGAAGAATGTATAAAAGCTCTTCTATGCAAATCTCATACCCTCCCTCGTGCACGGAGGCACCTTGTATAATAAATCTCTAAAAAGGAGGTATAGTAATAAGGCAAGAGATGCCGTTTAGCACTAGGTTCCAAGCGTGATTAGTCTTCTAACATAATATAGTTATTTACTACTTCGATTTTTCAAATTAAGGCTAAATGGTTCGCGAGGTATAATATATATCTTAGTAGTCTATATAAGCCCCTTGATATTACTCATGTTGTAACCTGATACTATAACTTAAGCTGGCAGCTCATGGAGAACCCTTGGCTGTATAGGGTGCGCATCAGACTCCACTAAGACATTTTCCGGACCTGCATCAACTTCCGTAATCGCTTCACCAGATGCGGGACTATATTTTGGAGGGTGCTCATTTCCCTGATCGGTCATACTCGTGTTGTTATCACTTCTCTCCTGTCTCTTTCGGCGAATAAACCAAAATTCTAGACCAGAAAGGATAATAATGGCAATAACTGCTCCAACTACGGCGCCAGCTATAACGCCAGTAGGCGTGCCTGGCTTCTTTTGATCAGAATGGAGACGAGGAGCTCGCAGCGAAAAGCGATCCGAATTGTTTTTACAGCAATCATTGTCTTGATCCAAGTTGCAGCAATACTCATTCGACGCGCACTCTTTGACTTGAACCCATGTATTGTTTTTCTCTGAGAGCCCGATTAGTGAAATGTCAAGAGCTTCGGAGGGTACAGTCGCTAACTCATGGGGCATATCTTTTGGCATCCACTCCAATCATCGCTTGCACAGGCAGCTCGATAGTCGTAGTGATCAGACCACGAACACAAGCCATTGAGCAAACATCGATCATCTTGATCTGTTGAGCAGCAAGTCGAGTAAGTTGTGTTGCTAGAACCGCATGGCTTGTACTGCTTGGGTGCCTTATTTCCATTCGGAAAGTAACAGGTTTGCGCCAACGTTGTGTTGAGTAGATATAGCGAAAGAAACAGTCTATCAAACCTCATAGTGAAGGTGAGATCACTTATACGATAGACGCTTGGAAATGAACGGCGGAAGCAATTGCTTTGTCCTAAAAGAGGGGATCCAGAAGATCATATAAGAGACGTTAGAAGGAAGAGAAGAATTTAACCATTTAGCGGTGTTGGTATGATTAAAAAGCCTATAGGCGATGACATCACATAGCCTTTAGGGACACAGGTACCGTAGTATCAATGAAGATTTCAGCTTGTGTTTATAAGTACGTGATTTGTCGGGCATTAAACAAAAGTTCATCGCAGTGGTGAAACGCATGAATCCAATCATAATCATATCCTGCACGCCTGCCTTGAAATTACCTGAAAGACATAAGCGCTAGTGAACTAGCCGCCTATCTGTCCTGAAAAAGTCTGATCTGCCTCCAAGAGGGTCAAGCCAGCCGCTCTACACCTCAAGACGCTGGGTTTAGAGGTAAGGGTTGCTTTGATTCACTATGAGATGACACTTTATTACAGGACAGTTCCAGGCAAACAAAAATAGAACAGACTGTCGAAGCCGATCTAACACTTGCCAAGTTTGATCGATGCATGCATGAGCTGATTTTGCGCGACTAGTTTCCAAACCTTGCCTCGTATTGCTGATGCTCCTCATCTCCAATAGCAAACTCCCAACCACCGCTCAGCCCATTAGCCAACCCTTTCCAAATTCGAAACCCGTAAACATTGGTCCATTCCCATCCCTCCAATCTCTCGTCATCAGGTGAGATACGGTAAGTCAACCAACACACGGCAGATTCATTCGATACCACTTCGACGCGATAATCGTCCACAGTTACATGCGTGCCTGGGCCATTGTCCCTCCAATCAGTATACAGAAGAGCGAAGTTCTCAGCAACCACAGATTGATTCGGTGATATTTTGGGTTTCCCCAGAGTAAAGGAAGTGTAATTGGGGAGGAAAAAGGATGAGACTTTGAGAGAAAGGTCAGAAAGAGGGTAGGTGTAATCTCCACCAAGGGCGATAAGACCACTATATGCCAAAATGGCCTCTCGAGCAGCGCAAGTGATGTTCACCATGTTGAAAGTTATAATAGTTGAGAGTGGTTACAATCACTGGTCTCTCCTCAGACACAACTTTATGCGATTTCCATACCGCCTCTCAGCAGCACTGCCCTCAAGTTACTAAATGTCTTTCAGCAGGAAGCAGGATTTTCGTCAACGGCTGACATCTCCAGCGTATCAGAGAGACTTCAGATGTCACCCAATGCCAATCATGTAAGAGAACAGGGCGGAAGCTGGAGTCATTGGCTGTAAGAGATGTAGACCAACTCAGCGGCCCCCAAACCGATAATCGCGCTAAACACTAGCCGTCTAACCGTCCAGAAGCGGTATAGCGCTAGCCATGTAACGTTGTTAAATTATCATCCAGATATTATTAGATATTCCCCTATCTAACAAGGTGCGGGAACATATTTTTCAGAGTCCCAAGGCTGTTTCAGTTGACCACGGTAGTAGGCGCACCCATAAAGCCAAAAAGAAGGCGCATCATCTAGACAAGACTGGATGCTGCCCACACTCTAGCTATTGTATGTGCGACGATTAATTGATCTTTAGCTTCGATGAAAATAAATGCTGGACATACTGTAGTTGGTGAGCTTTAGATTGGGTCGGTACGGTCAGGCCAAGGTTTAGAGTGTTATCGTCGGGGGTAAGCGTGATGATTGCCATGAATAGATGGAAGTCAATCTTGAGAAGTCTAGATATGAATAACAGTAATCTAGAATATAAAGACCTTACTACTCTTGGTTCGACTGGCCTTACAGGAGACACCTTCACCTCCTTCTCTCTGGCTTGCTAGGAGGTTTCTTCTCTGGGTTTTTACTGATAGCTGTTTAATATCTAAGACGCAAGCGTAAACCTGCTCTTTACATCAAAAGGTTTGTTCAGAATCGCCATTCCTCAACATCAATAGACTTGATACCATCTCTATAGTCCCCCAACTTGGTACGCCATTGTCTCGTCCCACAAAGCCTTCGCCAGATCTTCCCGGCCAAAATCCGCTGGCCAAACTATTTGAGCAAGACTAGTCCTTGCGTCTTGCCATGACAGTATATTCATTTCCCTTGCAATAACTCGTATCATACTTCTGAACTCGAGGTTCAGGCTATCAGTCCACGCATCACAACCTTCTAACCTAGCACTAAGTTCTGTCTGCTGATTTAAGCTCTTAGCCATAAGCCTTAACTGTAAATAATACATCTAGCTAACAACTTAGACATTATACTATAATAATTGACTAATTGCTATAGCTAAAGGCTAGTATTATGAAAACCTAAAAGATAACTTATTTTCTTGCCATCACGGGTTATAAGAAGCTCTGATCCGTCTCCCAGGACGATCAAACGCAAGATAACAACGGAGCAAGATGGCGGCACCTAAACGGAAGCTCGTCTGTACGACATATCCGAACGAATTCCAACGACAGTACATTAATGGAATTCCCCTCTAACCTAGCACGAGCAAGATGAAAGGCCGAAACAAACAATTTCCAGAATATTAAATCCCTCGATGAAGGTCTGTGCATATCTGATCCTGCGAAACATGTCTTTAAATCCTGGAAGCTAGACCGCAGGATATAGTGGAGCAACTGATCTTGTTCAGGTTGCCCGGAATTCCAAACACCCAATACGCTGTTCAGATACATTCCTGACGTGACGATGATCCCAGTCCATGAAGACTGCAGATACGCACGAGGTCCATTGGTGATAGCGGGCGCTGGCGAGCATGACTCGATATGAGCTTCGACGACTGCAGAAAAAAGCCTGGAAGGGTCTCCATGGTCCCAGAGCTCATATAGCGAAGCATCATGTGAGAAATCGCGCTTGCAAGAGCTTCTCATCTCAAAGATACGAGTGATGCCTTTGAGGCAACTAACAACGTGGGATGGGTTGACAGGGTTAAGCTTCGGGCATATCGTTGATGAAGCGAAAAAGCTGGGAAGGAGGCTCATCACCTCGAGGCACAGTCCAGCGCCATTCGCTTCATATTAATGCCATTCAGGAATAAGATACTCTAGCTCTTGGGGAGTTAGTTGACACCGAGAGTTATATGCAGCTCCAGCAGGTGACGCAAGGTAATCGTCCACCCTGCTCTTAAGACCTTGAATCATGTTATCTGCGCTGTGAAACAAATCAGAACCTACCATGGATCTTTAATTCCTCACTTACACGATGAAATACCGGTCGCAAAGTTCATAGGCAATTGCTTCTTGCTCGTCCTTGGGGTTTCCCCGAGTCTCCATATACGACAACATCCCCATAAGATGCGTATCGGCAGCCTCAAAATTGCCAAAGGTGCACTGCAACCACGTTATTTAAATCGTCCCTTGCGATGAACTTAAGGATAGTTCGAACCTCCGAAAAACAGAGCGTGATAATATGATCAGCGCAAAATGGGACGAAGGCGAAAGGGCGCAGCTGTTCATTCACCAAGCGCATGGTCTGCGCTTTGTGGTATAGAAATGTCTGCTTAAAAGTGCCCAGACGGCTGTAATTCCATGCGTGTCGAAATGCGGCAATCATAAGGATATTTCGCAGGCCACATGGGCTATTTATTGCAGTTGCTATGCTGATATCATATAAGCACAACGTATCTTATATCTTTCTTGACAGCCTCTGTCACACCTTTTACTCGAAGAACACTGTAGCAATTTATCGGAAACAGGCGGGAGCTGAGAGACTAGGGAAAGGTATTTAGAAACACAGAGAGCGTGAGATCGGCAAATGGCGGTATCTAGTACTCACAATACTGCAGCAGATGTTTGGACTTGAGCGGCATCTCAATCGGAAACACGTAGAGTGTACCCAGGGTCGAAGGTCGGTGCGTCGACAAGTGACTACCTCTCGACCTTTTAGACTTTTCTGCAGTCGCTACGCTCGCTATCTGCAACGAGGTGCTGCGTTGATGTACTGACCAAGGTGCGATTTCGCCCGGTTGTTTTGAGGCAGTTTTTTTTTCGCCTGGGGATTCTTGTAGGCTCGTAAATGCATACATGAGATGCACTCGTACAATTGAAGCTAATACAAAATATTAAATTTGAAATTTCCATTAAAGACTGAGCGTTGGATTGGGTGTAAGATTCGTAAACCATAACCAATACCCAAGAGACCCAAGGGGAAGAGAGATAACGTACCAATTTGGGCGGTCTTCATCGCATCGCATATGTCGTTGCCTACAAGTCATGCATCCTGTCTTGCTTCTCTCCGAAAAGTGCTTTTGTCTCATTGTATAATCGGAGTGCTTGTTTATCTGGTAATGTATTTAAATGAGGTTTCGAGAGACCCTGAATTGGCGAAGATGAAATGGCTGAGGTGAGACTAATTTATGTTAGTGGTTTATATTAGATAAGGGGAATCGAGCTTAGGTAAGATGGTAACGATAATCTGCTGTCCGGCGCTTTGAGGGTTTTTATTGGTCTAGTTTCAGGAGTGGCTAAGTTAGGTCTATTAGATTCAACTGCCTAACTGGATCGCTCATTTCACTGCACAAGGGAATCGCAGAGAGGCATCGATCCATATGCTGTCTCTTAATTAAACATGCATATAAAAGGATTTTCAAGATATATAGGGTCTGAAAGCCTTATTTAGTTATTATTACTTAAATAGTATGCCTATTAAATAATGTTACAAGGTCTGCTAAAGAACTAAAGCCTATGGACACTGCTGTTCCTGGTCCAACGACGGAATGTCTTGCCGTAGTAGTAGAACACAACACCAAACAGACACCAGAGGAAAACCAAGCTTCCGTTGGTCATGATAGGTGGGATAAATCTGCAAGAATTAGTAACAGTTCGATTAAAGAAACTGGTAGATGACTTACCCAGCCTTCATACTCCAAGGCGTAATGAATTTACTAAATCCATAACCCCAGACATTTTTGTTGACTGTGATGCTGACAAACAAGCTGCCAGCAACAGGCTTGTAACTATCAACAGCATATGTGCTTGAGATGCTGGGAAGGGCTGCAACTTGGATGCCGGCACAAGAATATCCAATAAGCACAATAACTTCCCAAGGCCAATGGTTCTCATACCCAACCGAGACGATGATATTGCCAAGGTACATAATAAGAACGAATGGGATCATGGCAACCAATCTCATCTCAGGCTCACGAACACCGTTGTTCCTTGCAGTGAGCTTGGCGGCCACCCAGTCAGACAGAGGACCACCAGTGGCAAGGCCGATCAAGGCTCCAGCAAAGATAGCAAAATTGGTAAAGCCGATGGTCTGAGTAGAGAAGTTGTAAGGCGGCGCGGCAAGGACTTGGCTTTGGGTTAGATTGATGGTGAGGAAAGAAGAGCAGCTCCAAGAGACGACGAAGCTGGCGAATTGAACGATGGGAAATGCGAACAATTTCCAGGGAATCCACAGGTCCAAAAGGATGGCCTTGAAGGGATGCGGGTTGGGTTGGTAGAACCGGAACTGCCACTTTGCAGGCTTTCCTCGCCCGAGATATGGATCTCTTGCAGCCGTCTCGCTTGTCGATAGATCGGCAAATCCTTCCGGAGATGTTCCCTCTTTTTCGGCGCTGATAGCTTGCTCTGTTATGCCATCACTATTAGGTCTGGAGGCCTCGGCGTGGCTAGCATTGGCCGAACCCTCCATCTTCTCGTTCGCTCGGGTCTGCTCGATGATCTCATTCGGATGAGGGCGGTGCCACCTGATCGTTGTTAGTTATGATTCAGTGTGCTCAGGGGAATGCGAAAGACGAACTTGGTCTCTGGGAATAGGAAGATGGTGTAGATCACCACAACTGCACCTAGGGCCACGTTGAACCACCAGAAGTTGCGCCAGCCAACGTGGAGAGCCATGGAGCCGCCGATGATGGGACCAATCATGAGTGAACCCATGTATACGACCCAGTATAAGGTGTTCCACTTGCCTCTGTCGTGTAAGAAGAAGATGTCTACCAAGCAATCAGATATGGACACCTCAACATGGTCAGTGTGATGGCTTACCAGCAATGACGGCAGGTTGGATTGACTCTGCCGGACCAGCGCCAATACCATTCAGCCTGTATCATAGTCAGAAAGTGTCATGCCAACTGTTGCTGCTAAATACGTACACACAAGCTCCCATGAAACTGCCATACGTCTGCGCACGAGCTCTCCAAATCATAGAGGCCAAGCAGATCAGGTTAGACACAATGTATACCGGTCTCCTGCCGAATGAAGTGCTTAATGGAACCCTGTTGGCATTTCTTAGTGATTTGTCCCAGCTTGAAAAAGGTCCTCTCGACTTCGGTGCCACCAACGTACCATATAAAGTTGCTGAAACCAAGAACCAGAATACAGACTCCAGTGAACTGCACAACATCTGCTAGAGTGCTGTGAAATGCTTCAATGTAATCTCCAAACATAGGTGCAAGAGCAAGTGGCCCAAATCCTTGGAAGAAAGAGGTCATGCTGGCTCCAGTGATAGCTAGTATTTTCCACTTGAGTGACCAGTTGAGAGGGTCCGCTGGGTCGTCTGAAGGCTGCGGAATAAGGACACGATTGGAGCCCGAGCGATCCTTGACAAAATGATGCGAAGCGACATCTCTCATAATCTCTGTGCCAGGGAGAATCTCCGTATGGAGCTCTGCCTCAATGGCATGGATCTCCTGCGATCTCCATTAGCATGCAAGCTGCGATCGATGTTTGTGAATGATGTACCTCATTATTGGAATTCATCTCCATGATGATACTGCTGTCCCCGTTCTTTCACTGCTATGTCGGTAGGCTGTTAAACCAGGATCAGACTGCTGACATGCTGTATTTAACATCTACTCACATATATGCAAGGCTTGCATATTAAATAAGGAAGCGATGTAACTGCCGATGCTTTTACCGACTTTCAGAGCTACTTTCCCCTCACGACTCACCTGGGGGTGAGCTAGACAGCTCCCATTTAAGATAACCTTGGTTATAGCAAGCCAACCAGGTGTAATCAGTTCCTGATATTTGCTGGTCTAGGATGCCGGTAATCCGTGTGAGGGAAGCCTCTTCCCCGCACCCTGGCTCCCCCATGGGGAAGCATGCGTAATGCCCACCAATCGTGGGGAGACTCCAACTCTTCCCGCGTGGTCTCGACCCTCATATTGGCTACTGGCGTGCCACCCGGCAAATCGGCATGATAGTGCATTTGTTGGCGCATGGTTTAGTAATTGATCGGTCATTAAGCGAAAGGACCAATGCCGGCAGTATGTATGTCCGTTGCTGTGGGGTTTGTGGTATGCCAGTGTTTCTCTACGTATTGTTGACGAGCAAATCTTAAAATGTCACCCCCCATTCTGAACAACGCTGCTCCTGCGTGACCACTGTAATGAGGGGTAGCTAAGCCAGTGCATTCGGAATATGTTGCTTGGGGAAGGGAAGAGAATTCGGAAATTCGGAACTAAGTTCCTAACTGATGACAAGATTCAGGTAACTTAGCATAAGATTAAGACACCTCTTACTGAGTTTATCTCTATACCTTATATTGAAGTCTAATGCCCTTTTACCCCCGGAGGTTAGCTAACAAGATTGGACAGCATGTTGATAGGTGGCGAAGGAAGATCGGCATACCGTACTCACATGGGTTCATGGGCACCACGTTTCGTAGACCGACGCCTTGAACAGTAAGCATGTCACGTTCCTGTGCGGCGGCAAGTCCAGATGTGGTATCTACCCCGATTTCCTGATCCTTGCAGTTGGAGAGGTTCGTCTTGACTTAACAAAATGAATGCCAAGTAGTTGCTTCACACCAGATGCTGTGCACTTTGATTCAAGAGGCGCAGAAATTCTTGAATTGAGAACCAATGGCACCATGTTAGCAAGTTCACGAACTGTACTATTGAGCAATAGTTTCCTAACGGACCTGAATATAACCGCGTTTGTCGGACGAAATTATCTGCTTAACAATTTGGATCTGTGCCAATAAGACCCAAGGCTAAACCGTTGGGACACCCAATTGATTACATCTTTTCTATTGCCGCTCTTGTACCTGTTTGGACTTCTGGGATATAGGAATGCCTTTCTTTATATATACATAGAGTTTAAATCCTTTAGCTTAGCAGTTAGTATATTAATAAGGCCTTGAGATATTTCCAGCATTTCGGTTTAGATTTCAAGTCTAGGGTAGCTGGAAATATCTATGTTTCTGCTGTTATTCCCTAGTAATCTTCCGATAAGAGGGGGAAGCGGGACTGGGGAGCTGGGACCGAGGCGCCGGCTGATGTGCACGGCTAATCAGGGACAATGTTCAGCCTCAGGCATCTTTATTTTTCTCCTATCCGTCATCAAACAAGGACAACTTCACACGTCTCATCAATTGCCTCTATCTTATCCAGCCTCACACCCACTTGCGCCCCGGAGACAAGTCGCGCCACGCCAACAAAATGTCATCTCTAACGAACTCGCCAAATGGCAAATCTACAATTGACGCCAAGGCGCTGCTGGGTGTATGCTTGGGTACTTTGCATGTTTGTAGATAACGCTGACATATCCAACATAGGCATATCTCAAACAATTACAGTCGAAGCCACTGAGGACAAAGATGCTCACTCAAGGGTCTTTGTCAGCCTTGACCGAGATTACAGCATCGTGGTTTGCCTACGGGCTCCCTGGCCACGGCCCAACAATTACTGCCCGTGTCCCCCAAATGGCGTTTTATGGTGCGTGTATCGCGGCACCACTGACCCACTTTCTCAACACGACTCTTCAACGAAGTCTCCCAGGACGAGTAGTCTTACAAAACCTCATCACTATGCTCTTGGTATGTAGATTATCTTGTCGCCGCCAATAACTACCAGCTACTTATCTGACTTACTACAGTTCTTCCCCATCCAAAATACTGTCTATCTTGCATCAATGGCTGTCATTGCTGGCGCGCGTACAACTGAACAGGCTGGAGCTGCAGTTCGCGCCGGTTTGGTGCCCATGACAAAAGCTATGTGCGCCATGCACCCGGTCTTGATCACCATTGCAACCTTGCTCGTACCCAAAGAGGCATGGGCACCTTTCTTCAGCTTGGTTGGGTTCTGCCTTGGAACTTTCTTCAACACCATGGCTAAGAAGAGGAGAGTTGCCGCTGCCGCCGCTGCTTCCAAGAAGGAATCTTAGACCATGACTCCGGTATAGACATAGTTTTGTGTTGCAGAGAACTTTTCGCTTCTTGCGTTATGCTCGCATTTAGAATATAATAAGCGTCATTCAACATGCTGCATCCATGTGGCTTTTCTTCCTACACCAACGCTTGATAACTGCTGTAATAGTACTTTCCTCTTTGACGTTCCCGAGAGGGTGTTAGTCGTTCCAGTTAGATCTTGAAGAAACATCGTCACTCACATTATGTTAAACAGGCATTCCCCATTTCGTTTTTCTCTTAGTATAAGTATGGTTCCTGGTGTGACTTGCGATGGGAACATCTGCTTTGTTGATATACATATGGTATATATGCGTGAGAAAAGGACGGATATATACTCAGGGAATTAATCTTAGATCGAGTGGTTGAGGTTTTCTTTGAGAAGAAGCACTCAAGGTCACCCTTGATTTGGTCCTCATGGACCCACCACGACTACGACGGCACAAAGTTAGATAGCAAGCCACCAATAAACAAACAACCATTTGCATTCCTTTCACGACCTCACCGACTTCTTCTGTCTGAAATCTCATTTGACTTATCAGAAGAGTGTGATGAGATGAATTCAGCAGAAATGAACTATTCCGAATATGTCGCCGGTCCTCATCGCCAGTGTGCAATCGTCGCCCACCGTGGCTTATGGACCGAAGCTCCTGAGAATAGCTTGCTTTCCATCCGAAGCGCCATAGAATCTGGTTACAATATTGTTGAGATAGACGTACGCCGTACCTCTGACGGCGAGTTTGTACTACTCCATGATATAACCCTGGATCGAATGACTGGAGTCGATAGGAAGCCAGAGGAGTTGACTTTGGAAGACTTGATATCGCTTTCACTCAGGAACCGCGATGGAGGCCCCAACAATCCATTCACCGAGGAGAAGGTGCCCAGCTTACGTGATGTCTTTGAACTCACACGCAATAAGATTTACATCCACCTCGACATCAAGCATCGTCATGTCATCCCAGAAGTGCTGGTGTATGCACAGAAGATGGGCGTCGCAAAGCAGGTTGATTTCTGGGCTGATTTAAGGTCGGAGGATGACATAGCCTGGATCAAAACCAACATCACCATACATGGCGTTGCATTCATCGCACGCACACATCTCGAGCATGATAACGGGCGAGAACAGGCCAAGCTTGCTCTCGAGCTGAAGCCATTAATCTGCGAAGCCTCGTTTCGGGATATCTCACAGGTCGATGCAATGAAACAGCACTTCCATGACGCCAGAATCACCCTTTGGGTCAATACTCTGGATAGTGTCGCCTCTCCAGGCTTCACTGACAGCGCTGCATTGGAGGACCCTGGCGCGGTTTGGGGCCGACTGCTCCGAGCTGGTTTCTCCGCGATCCAGACTGATGAGATGGCGGCCCTGCGATCCTTTTTGGACACCCTGGATTGAGAACAGAAGTAAAACAAAGGAAAGACTTGGCTATGCTGTATCGAAAGGCTATTTCCTATTTAGTTTTGTTATTTATACATTTGAGGTCTACCTCCCATTGGATGGCTCAGCGTGTGGTTCCCTTATCATTGTGAATAACTTGATCGCATCGCCATCATCATCGCAAATCATTTCCTTCTGGAACTTGAACCCTAGGCGTCCGTAAATAGCCACGTTAGGGACATCACGGCTTGACTCCAAGTAGCATCTCATGTCTTTCGCGTCGGCCTCGTCTGTGACGGCTTTCATTAACTTGGCACCGACTCCTTTGCCTTGAGCCTCGGGGACAACAACCATGATATTCAGAAAGAAGTAGCCTCGAGGGTCCTTCCACAGAGCTGACTGGGCACTGGCTTGGGCATCTTTCCAGATATAATAACGCTGGTCTTGGTCAGCAACTCCTTCAATTGGGTAGCATCTCGGTTGACATACCTTGACGTTTAAACCTCCTCGACCGTACCATAAGTTCATACGTACCTGCCCAAAGTAAAGCCTCCAGCTTTCGAACCAGTCATTCCATGTCGGCGGCTGATCTGCTGGTTGGGGACGTAGCCACATGGCAACACCCAGTACTTTATCGCTGTTTTCTTCTTTGGCAACGTGAAAGATTCCATTGCGCATTCCCCACCTCATTCGAATGGCAAGAGATTCAAAGTTCCGCTGACGGTCGAACTTAAACAACCGTTAGCATTGGAACTGTTGGTAAAAGCTTCCATGACGGCTGTTCTGCACTCACTTTTGCTTGGTCGTAAACCCACACGTTATAAGGATCTCCTACAAAGGCTTGCCTGTCGAGTCAGCAATTACAGAGCCAATCGATATGTTTGACACTTACTGTACTGCCTCCACCGCTCCTGGAATGTCTCCCTCTGTGAGATCGGTGATATAAATCCCCATTTTGAGACTTAGTTCCCCGGTTTCGCATGAAGGGTCGCCGGATTCAACTCACTAACAATGAGATTGAGGCAGGGATGACTTATTACCCCTCACAATGTTTCTTCAGATGGAAGCTATTTTGTGGCTTATCTCGGATTAAGCTTAGTTGGAAATTCATGGCTTGTTGCAAGTGGGGAAATCCCTGACCCCGCCAATCGCATTTCGTTGTCGTTATCTCCCTCGCATACACTTTCCAAACACAGTAAGTCGCAGCGTCGGCACAATCTCAACTCGGACTTAGACAATGAGGCAGCGGTACCTTGGTACCTTGTCCTCAACTGGTGCAGTCAATTCTATGTTCTAAGGCGGGCTTCTTCCAGTGTGATATAGATAGAGAGATTACTCACTTTCTACTTAGTCAGATACAGTAAAACAGCAGACATGGCAGCCGATAAGACACAGATTGAAAGCCAAATCAGGCCTGGTTCGGACGACGAGCTGAACCTGTATCTCAGTATGTCCTTGAACCGGGAACACGAGCCTAGTTACTGACGAGAATCCAGACTCGGCTACAGCCCGGTTCCTCAACAACGTTTCAAAGGCAATTCATCAAGACCCGGGACTACCCAGGCCAAATCCAACAGTGTCAGCTTGGCAGGTTCCTCCCCATCCATCTCTAGCCTCTATACAGTCGAGGGATCTTCCAGAGCTCACTGATTTTGCGGTGATTGGCTCTGGAATCACTGGTTGCAGTGTCACAAAGGCACTCCTAGAACACCCGTCTGCAGCAAACTCAAGTGTAACGGTGCTTGAGGCCCGCACTCTGGTCAGTGGAGCAACAGGACGCAATGGGGGACATCTTGTCACTGCATCTGGGCATACATTCGGTCCTCTGGCTGAACAACATGGAACGGAAGCGGCAAGGGAGATCACTCGCTTCAGCATCATGAATATTGAGCATTTGATGAGACTGGTCAGGGAGTTCGATAGTGCTTTGCAAGAAGAGTGCGAGATACGAGATGTCCTAAAGGTCATGGCTGTTGGTGATGACGAGACATGGGCTTCTGCAAAGAGCTCGGTTCTGGGTTTCCAAGACAAAGTGCCAGAGCACAGGGCTTATCACAGTATAATTGAACGAGACCAGGTTCCAGAGGTATGTTCCGAGTTCATGCTGGAATGGAGTTACATCAAGTCTGACATGTTACAGAGATGGAATATCAAGAATGCATCTGGGGCTGTTGAACATAAAGCTGGTGCAATTTGGCCCTATCGACTGCTGACTGGTATTTACGAACGCTTGTTGAACAAGTACTCTGGTCGACTTAATATTGAGGCAAATACACCAGTCACTCGCGTTGAGTTCTCCCGGGGACTATATCCCTACACCATAATTACCCCAAGGGGGAGCATCCTAGCAAAAAAGGTCATCCATTGTACGAATGGGCACGCGGCGCACTTGCTGCCAAACTTGGCCGGAGGTCTTTATCCATTCCGAGGAACAATGTCAGTTCAAAAGCCGGGACCGATGTTCCCAAAATACAAAGGAACAAGATCTTGGAGCCTGTCTCACAAGTCAACCCTGGATGCCGAAACTGGCTTCTTTGACACTGGGCTCTATTATTTGCAGCAAAATGCTCTGACGGGGAGCATCTGGATCGGGAACGAGACGGCTTATATGAAGGACGTCCTGACTGCAGATGATACTTATGTTCCTAAAGAAGCAAGGCAGGCACTTTCCACTGTTTTGCCAAAATTATTTTTAAACGGCTGGGGATCAGAAGCCGTTTCAGAGATAGAGTCCATTTGGTCGGGCATTCAAGGACATACAGCAGATGGACTACCTATAGTTGGCAAGATATCCGAGTCTTTGACGGGCAATATCGGTGACGATGGACAGTGGATCGCTGCAGGATTCAACGGCTATGGGATGGACAAGTGCTGGCTGACGGGTGAGGCGTTGGTCAAAATGATGCTGGGCGAAGATGTCAGCGAGTGGTTTCCTAGCGCATTTCTCGTCACAGAAGAACGCCTCCAGAACAAGCTCACAGCTGATCAAACTCTGCTCAAATTTGCAAAGATCGCTCTCCCCGGCGGTGCCAAGGAGGCAAAGTTGTGAGATGTTGGACAGTGAAATAGAATAGTCTATAGTAACATGCACTTCCTCGACATGACTTTGAATCACCAACTACAATTACACTACCCCATCATTGTGCCCAATTTCTTCTCGTAAGCAATATCCAACCAGTAAGCATCCTCCTGCCCATTATCAATTGCCGACCAAACTTGATTAATGAGCTCTAAGATGACTTGGCTCTTTCGCAAGGGCAAGATGTGTGTATATGCTGACAGCCGGGAGCTAACAAACTTCCGAGCCCGGGATACTTCTATAGACACACCATCAATGCTCAACATCCCGGGGTCTGTGATAGAGACCTCAGATCCTTGATGACTGTGAGAATTCTGCCTGAGTTCACCGGATATGGCAACCATAACGAACGGTTGAGCACTGCGAGTTCTTGATTCAAATGGAATCTCCTCCAAGATGCCAAGGATATACAGAGCAAATTGTGTCAGCCACAGCTGTCTCTCCTGCTTTGATGGCACTTGCTGTGCTGGCAATGGTCGTAAAATATGATCCTTATTCCAAGGGGAGTATCGTTCGTTCAAAAGATCGGGAAAGACTCGATAGAGCTGCAACAACCCTGTACATCGATAGGCTTCATCCATGAGTTCCAAATGCTTCAGTGGTGTCTTTGGATCACCAGGGTTCTTCGTATGGACTGCATTTGGCACCTGGTGTGCTAAAAAGGTGCGTTCCAGCCGTCTTCCGTCGCGTAATGCAGTTCTGAAGACGTCAAGATCTCTTTCAGTCATGAATTTCATCGTAGACATGTGTTTCCGGTATTGAAATATGAGTATCCCCGTATCTGTCAGTGCGCGAACCATATCTTGCGAAATGCCGGAGTAGGGGTGTGGTTCGATTGGTTTCATTAAGTTTGCGGGTCCAATCCGTTCCTCTCGATGGTACTCTCCCAGTTCGTTCTTATCTGTGAGGTAGACCAGAAGCATAGCCCAGTAGTCCATGGTGTCTCTGAAAAACGACATCTCTGAGCTGTTACTGTTCTCACTGGTAATCTCATCCAAAATGCTTTGGCTTGCTCGAAAGGTCTCGGTTGCAAGGTTGTGAGGGCTTAGCCAGCTTGAGGTATGGCCAAGAAGCATAGATGCAAGCAGCATTACCTGTTTCTCTACCTCTTGAGGTCTATTCTTCACAAGTTGAAGTGCTTGTGAACGTTCCTCTCGGGCAACCGGTAGTAGATGCGGAAAGTCTTTCGATAAACATGCGGCGGCCATGCTCTGAATGGTATGATAGAGCACTCCTGAAGACTGCCACATTTTCTCAATGATGTTGCGCATGACATTGAGTTCACTATCCCAAGAGCAGTAAAGAGTAATGACTTCGCGGAAAAAGTATTCAGATAGAGTGGTTGGGGTGTTGGACATGCGACGATGCGGGTCGAGGTCTGAATGTCGAGCCTGGACGAGAGATTGTTCTTCCTGCATTGGGTTCTGAGATTGAAACATTGGGTGGCTCGCTAAATCATCGAATAACTGTCCCGTTGGTTCCTCGATGTTGAATGTTGACCCTGAGTCTTCATGGAGAGCCCAGACTGTCAAGTTCCCGCCGGGCGAATCCAGTATGCTGTTATTGATTCGCGGAGAGGATTCGGACCCAAGGAGGTCTTGCGATAGATTGTCGATGTTGAATAACTCTGCTGGCATGAGAAAGTCCAGTTGAGATGGGGAGTCGAGCCATCCGTTCATCTGGTGAAAGCTTTCGGCTGCCGAGTTGGAAGAAACATTGATGCGACTCTTTGTCTTCTTTTGACGTAAAGAGTTCTCACCAGTGTTGGGCCTCGTTTGGTGCTTTTGGGACCAACGTACATTCAGTGCATATCCTGGACATTCATAGTTTTGATCCTCACAACGGGTGCAAGTAGGCTTGCGCTCATCGCATTTGACCTCTCAAAACGTGAGCTGATGGACGCGCATTTCTTTGGATGTGCTTACCTTTCTTGCTTTGCACCTAAGACACCCATTGCGAGACTTTGAGTGCGAGATTTTGCTCGATTGCTGCATTATCACTCTTCGTAAGGAGCGCAGTGACTCAACTAATGCGTTGCAGGATTGAAGGGAGATAAGAACGTGGCAAAGGGGAAGATGTTACAAGATGAAGCTGGTGGATTCCCCCGCTTTTTACGATAAGTTACTTAGTGCCTGTACTAGCCAGCTCCAGAACTCGGATCATATGACTTAGCGCGGTCAGGCGAAGTGAAAGATATATAGAATTGACTTTTACATTAGGCTTTACAGTTGTTTCGTGGGGTTTGCAGTACTTGACTTATTGAAAAACTGTTTTTACAAGTCGTTAAGATTGTTCAGTGATGTGATGAGTGACCACATTGTTGAGGTCGAAATGTCTACAAATGTGTGCGCAAGTATGTGTACAAAACGTTCAATTAAATATTATTTACTCTATGCACTCCTCAGGCATTCCAAATCTCCTTCACTTCATAATTCTTCTTGGCGTGGAAGAACCAGAAGCACAAAGATAAGAGAGCAATACCGACCAGGACTGGGGAAGCATAATTCATCTGCACAGCCGTGACAGGTGTGTAGTAAGGGAAGCAGTAGAAAACTAGTGCCACCATTGTCCATGACAACATGACAATGTTAGCAATCAGTCCGAGCTTGGGGTACCAGAAGGGGCCGTGCTGGAAGTTGCGGCGTCCCTGCATAAGAACTAATACGACAGGGACACTGTAGCTAATGTATTGGAGCAGTAGACCCGTTGAGATCAGAGAGTTGAAGGCGAGATCCGACCCAAGATAGAGGCAACCGAAGAGTGCAGTTCCAGAGGCGGACCAGATCAATGACCATATGGGGGTATGAAAAGGAGCAGGTGCAAGTTTGCTGAGATGGCGATGCAACGGAAAGCCACCTTCGCGACTGATGGTCCAAGCAAGGCGGGACTGCCATGTCTGGATCGACCAAACTGCTCCAGCCGTTGTGATAAGAACAGGAATCCACAAGCCGACAGCAGCCGCTTTGCTCTTGGTAATCATGTAGAACAGAGAAAGAGCTGAATTGTCCGCGGCTCCATCTATAGTTGGTACGTTGACGAGAACCGATGTCACAACCAAGAGCCCTGAGCCGAATCCAACAACGATAGTCCACATCAGAGCTTTGGGGATATCGGTGCTGGGCGATGGCATTTCTTCAGCCAAGTGAGTGGCAACGTCGAGGCATGAGAAACTCCAATTGGCACCATTCATTCCAATGATGAAGGCAATTCCCTTTGGCCATCCTGAAATATTAACCGAGGTTGTGAAGTAATCCTTCGCAGAAGCGTGATTGTCAGACATGGCGAACAGCGTGATGAAGATAACACCAATGGTCAGACAGCTGAAGAGCAGCATAATCTTTGAGATTCGTGGGAGGGCATGCTCAAAGCTGGCGCAGATGACAGTCAAGATATTCAGCAGTTGAAACCCAACAAATCCCATCCAGCGCTTGTACACAAAGTTGGGGTTCAGTAGAGATATAATGGCACAGAAGCCCGTAGGCACTGAGAGACACGCCGATGCGCCTGTAGCAACCGCGGCAAGCCAGCTGATTACAGCGATAGTGTATGACAGAAAACGACGATATCGGGGCGGGGATAAACGATTGACCCATATATACTGTCCGCCGGGATGAGGCATGGCCGATGCGAGCTCTGCCAATGTTGTAGCTGTGGCAAGACCAACAACCGCCATGACAAGGAACCCCCAGAAGAAGAGAGGTGATCCACCCATTGGAAGAGTACTTCCAAGGACGAGGAGAAGGCCAACGGCGGTGTTGGTTGTGCCATAGCCGATACCAAGGGCAGATAATGTCGTGAACGGCTTGAGTGTCTGGACAGTGACACCGCCAGGAGAAATCGATCCGCATTCAACGGCATCTCGATCTGTCTTGGCAGGCATTTCAGAGACCTCTTTGGTATCTTGTGACTTGAGACTCGGCTGATCCGTTTCGCGGTGCATAATGAAGAGGTTGATGGTATAGGAGGGGTGAATGAGAATTTATCTCGAGAGCCAAGGTTAATTAATACGTGGTGAAGTCATACGAGTTATATAACTTGATCCGCGTCGTGCAAGATAACAGTTCGGTAGGGGTTTTTGGTGACTTATACCAACTTGCTCCCCGCGTTTGGCATGATAGCGTTGAGATATCTGAATGCGAGTGCGGAGGCGTTGTCATGTGGTACAGGATAAGCTTAAACCAGATAAGGAATCGCGTTTTGGGGAGACGCACTAGACCAACTGAGGAAGGATTATGCGAGGACGAATCAGATTTATTGTTCGCCCGCGTTCACACCCGACGCCAGTTTTGAAACAGTTTCCGACACTATCATCCTTTCCGAAGTCGATTTCAGCTCATCAAATGAGAAGATCAATGCGATTGACTATCACCACTGCAGCTTCTCATTACTGCCGCCGCTGCAACCACTTTCCTTCGCCATATCGGATCTTCCCCAGTCATAAATGCCACCACGATCAAGAAAAGAACCCTTGTCCCAAACAACCTGACTCATTGCCTTCTCAACGCCGACCTTCAAGATCGATTCGCTTTTCGTCATCATGCCCTCGCCCTTGTCCAAAAAGCACATGTATTCATCCAGGAGCAAGTAGCTGCTCGCCATGGCATTCGTATCTTCTGGAACGTAGCACGGAAGATGTTTATGCCGGTCGCAGAATGTCTTCCATTGCTCGTCGGTCACGAGAAAGGTTCTCGCATCTCGTAGTCGGGTCGCGTCTTCATTCTCGCCGGCGACCAGTAGACACTGGAACACTTTCCATCGAAAGGGCGCGAGTTCATCGATCTCAGCCGACATGTCCTCATTCCAATTGTGGATGTTGACAACCGTGTTTAACTTGAACTTGATGCCATACTCCCTACACCATTCCGCAATGCGAAAGAGCCGGATCACATTCCCTCCATCGTCGCCCCGTCCAATCTTCTTATTCGTCTCAGGATTGAACGAATCACATGAGATAGCAAGAATGTCCAGCCATTGGCAATTCTCACGCATCCATTTCTCTGTAATTTTGCTGCCGTTGCTCACGATGCTGATACTTTCGAGGCCAAGTTCCTCCTTGCCAAACTGGAGCACTTCGGTCAAGAGACGAGGGTAGAGGAATGGTTCACCACCAGCAATATTGAGCTTTCGCATGCCAGCTTCTCTCAAAAGTTTCAAGCCGCGCTTTGCTTCATCAATCGGGAGAACGTAGGATGAGGTATCGGTGTGAAAGCAGAACCCGCAGGTGTAGTTGCATTTTCGAGAAGGAAAATAGTTGACAGAAACTGGAATATTAGACTCCTTGGTGAACTCCATGGGAGAAGGTCTAGCAACCACTCTATCGGGCTGCTTTCGAGATACGATCCAGCCAATACCCAAAACACCGACAACACCAATAACAAAACGATACAATAGGTGTAGTTCACCGAGAAGGGGAAGAAGCGCCATGTTCTGGTAGCTGTCGTAGAAGAGATATGATCAATATGAGAAGCGAATTATTCACTGTCTAATGAAGACCGTCTTTCGACTGGTAAATAATGTACAGAAGGTAGGTTTATTAGGGTTCTCAAGCCAAGTGGAGCGGGGGATTGACTTCCCCGCACGTGACGGTATTACGATCTCTGGTAGATTGGTAATGATTCACTGTCAATTGGGTTGTCTTTGTGTTACTCGAGGCTGTGTCACGATAAGATTAATGCCTTAGCGACAGCCCAACTCCACCATCTCCAAACCAACATCACAATGAAGCTGCAGGCCACATCGGGCGGCAACAACCGCGACTTTGCCATCGTCTTCATCATTGGTTCACTTATTCCTGCCCTCCACTTATCTCTCCCGCCACAGCTAACCAGACTCTAGGGGCTCCTGGTGCGGGGAAAGGAACGCTGTCGGCATATCTCGCGCAGAAACACAACCTCGTGTACTACTCTGTTGGTGATGGCCTGCGTGCTTGGATGCGCGTGAATCGCTCCACAGAACTCGCTGCAAAGATTCAGAGCAAGCTCGACAATCAAGGTTTCCTGACCTCTGAGGATCTCAACCCCTTCATTTACCGCGAAATTCTCGACGCCATTAACCGCAATGGGTCCGAAGTGAAGGGTATCTTGATCGACGGATATCCGCGATGTATTGAACAATTGGACTCTTTCGGAACATGGCCTTTCCAGAACATGGTGCCTCTCGCTCCAGGGGATGATGGCGGGGTCAGCCTCGATATTAAGCCAGATCTCGTACTCTCGTTCCAGATCACCAAGGAAAACGCCAGAGCCAGATACCTGGGTCGGGCCAGAGACACCAATGACAGCGCAGACAAGTTTGAGAAGCGCTTCAAGGAGTATGAGCTCGAGACGGTCCCAGTCGAGGAAGAGTATCGCAACCGTGATATCTTGGTATCCGTAGGCCCTCGACTATAGTTGAATGAGGGATATGAACTAATGGCTGCAGATTGATGTCAATGGGACGAAAGAGGAGAATATTGAGGCTCTGACTGGGTCACTTCAGCAGTGTGGTATTTGGCAAATGGCTACCAGCACATAAAAATGACAATTGTCTCTGTCTTTTATTCTCTGTTCAGTTAGGAGATTTGTCTGCACTGGGCTACATGCCTTCCAGAAGCTGAAGTTTGTTTTCCTTCGGTGGATTAGCTTGATACATCTCATTGAGATGTCTTGAGCTTTAACTGTCAATGAATCAACATCACCTACCATCCATGCCTAAAACACAGCTCCATCACCTGTAACTCTTTCCTCCCAATCACCATCCATTTATCACCATCCCTCATTTGCTGGCCTCTTCCCATTGCATACCGCTTATAGTAGTCTGTATGGCTGCAATCTCGCAGCTCACACGTTCCACCAGCCCAGTCCGCAGGAGGCATTTTCTCATCATACATAAAAACGATCATCTGTTCTAGTTCGGGAAACATGTGTTTGACTAACATTCTGATTGTATCACCAGCTCCTTGATGATACGTCCAGCTGGCACTAACCGCAAAACTTTGCAAACCCTTTCCCTCCGAATCACCGACTCGCAAGCCAGTCAGCAGTCGCGAGATTCTGCTGTAGTCTAGGTCGCCCAGTACAACGACGGTGTCGACGGCAGGGTTAATGTACAAGATGTGGTTTGGGTCGTTTATGTCATCGCCAGCATGCTCATATGGCGCAACCGTTGCAAGGGGGAGTTTAACGCGATAATAGTCCATTGCGACCAATCTCGCCTCAAGATTCACTGACAGTGCAGCGGGATTGTAGCATCGACTTTGCCATTTTGGTACACCTCCGTGTTGGAAGTTATCGGCGTAATGTGATCTGCGGGCATGGAGTTCAACGCAGCGGGGAAGAAAAGAGTAGCGCCAGATTCTCAGTCGTAATTCTACTGGTAAATCGGGGAAACCGTGAAAGGACGGAGGAAGTGTGGCTGCCAGAGGTATCATTTCTGCCGTTGACTGCAAATTGCTGCCGATCAGAGTCGGCGTCTTTAAGAAATGGGATGTTGGAAGATGGAATTAAGGAATTAAATAACGCACGTGAAAGATAAGTGGGGAACAATTATATGTGCAACTCGTAAAGGAGACGTACCTAAGAATTTAACTAGACCTTTTTTCTGTCTCTTGCTAACATTCCTGCACGCATTCCCATAGATATGTAGCGGTCACAAAGGAATAATGTAAGATGAGCGATCTGAGAGATTTGCTTCATTCTCCCGTAACTACTGTTGCGAAGAGTTAACAAATAGTGGCCATGGGCAATCGATTGTGATTTTAGTCAACCTAACTTCAGCCGCGTCAATCAATTACCAGGTTCACAACAGGAGTATTCAAGCATTATTTTCACTAAGCATTCGTCCATGTCTTTCCCGTTTCTACAGTACTATCAGTAGCACAGCAACCAAATGAACATTCTCAGCCGAAGCGAGACATCATAATCTTAACAAGCCTACATGGCGTTACTAGTTACCAGTCCTGCTGATGGTATAACTGTAATCTTTCCTCCATGATTTGTTTCGATTTCCGAATCTTCCTCTTCCTCTTTCTTACTCCTTCAGTTATCTGCATCAAGAATCCACCATGAAATCCTATTTACTCGCCATCTCACTTCTCGTCAGTAGCTGTTTAGCAGTAACTCCCGACGCGATCTACGGAGGCGGGTTTGACCACAATAAAAATGATTCCATCAAGCTTCTAATTGCGAACGGAGGTGCAGGCCAAAGCGGGTTGATCAAGGGTAAAATCCCCATGCGAATAAGCAGGGCCATGCTAACGGAAATGACCAGAGCTTGCAAATGCATACATTAAAACCCGCGTTGGAGACGGCGAGAAACCATTCCAGGTGGGGTGGATCAAGAGCGATACCACCTACAGCATTCAGTATCTCAAGACGGGCGAGACTGACATCGGCATCACGTACAACCCAGCTGCGGAAGAGATTGCCATCAAACAAGGCATCGCCAAAAGTCCAAGTTACTACGCTTTCCGCGATCACTTCCTTCTCGTCGGGCCCAAAGAGAATCCCGCAAATATCTCCAAAACTGATGACATAATGGCCACGTTTGCGAATCTCCACGAGGCTGCCGAAGGCCCTGCTACTGAGCCTTCTGTTCGGTTCCTGAGCCGCTATGACAAGTCTGCTACCAACATCAAAGAGACCCTGCTATGGGCCGGCATAGGACAGGTTCCTTGGGCGACTGCCTACTCAACATGGTATCATCAATACATCGCGTTCCCGATCCAGGCTCTTACGGCTGCGATTATCCTCCAAGAGTACACGATTACCGACCGTGGTACCATCCTGTCCCTTGATGCAGACCTCAGGAATCAGACTGTTGTTTACAAAGCGGGTACCGATAAGGCGGACGACCCATTGCTGAATCCCGCCCATGCATTGATTAGTGAAAAGGCACCCAATGGTAAAGAAGCAGCTGAGTTTATCAAATGGCTTGTTAGCGATAAGGGACAGAACGTAATCGCAGGATTCAAGAAGGATGGTCAGGTTCTGTATTCCAAAGCACCATGAGGAAAAGGGTGGGACGAAATGGGCGTACTTGAATGTCTCTTCTACGATGCATCAAATTGATAGCAAAGGTCCTTCTTAGTATATAATGTTATCGCTTGTAGCGATCGATTGCCTACAAATCTCAGATGATGCTACAGTAGTTTCCCCACATCCTGTAGTTCTCCGGATAAATGGGAGGGATGGGGGTGAGAAGGCAGCTCAATCTCATCGTCCATGACACCCCATTCCGCGTACGCCTGTGATGCAGTTCTCGATTTCGACGCCGTCATGTTGGAAGAGTGGCCTGAGCTTGACTGGTTCGAGTTGCACCCTTGACTCGTCGTGCTGGTTGGTGTTCTTGATCGCATGATTAATTTCTTTAGGCCAGGGAGGCAGACAACGATAACTGCAGTCGCCATTTCGGCCATGCAGAGGGCATCTTTAAGGCAGTTAGTATCTGTCAAAAATCTTGAACTGTGTACCTACTGCCAGATGGGTAATCAAGCTGATAATCCGCTGCATTGCTGATGATGAAGCGGGCAAGACTAGCTGACATCGTGATCGCACCAAGGGAAAAGACACCAACAAGGGCAAGTTTCTGCTCAGTGCGCAAAGTCAGATGTTTGAGAATGAAGAATGGGAAACAGAACACTGGGCCTTTGTCAGTATACTCTCATCTCTTGTGAAAATCTTCAGCCCAGGGATCAACTTGCATATTAGATCTGTCGAAAAGTTCAAGCACCACTGAGTCAGAAAGTTGGGCAGGGAGTTCCAAGCGGAGTTGAGCTGGTTCTCAACTGACCTGGCGGAGTCAACCCAAAGTTTTCTTACAATCGATTGGATTGTGGCAGTCTTACCAATTATCTGAGATCGGCCTCGCTATCAGAGTGTTAATTAGGATTGATATTGTCATGCAAGAGATTAGGTATGTGGTGATTATGTATAGTGTTACTCTCAAGGATTGGAATACATCCGGTATAAGGTACCAATAGAACGCGAGGATGGAGAGTTTAGGCCAGTAGATTCCTCCATCGAAGAAGTATTCGGCTACCCAGACTATCTGGAATCGAGGATGAATGAGCTTGTACCGTCGAGAGCTTTCAAAGTCACTTACCTTCTGGTAGTCGACACTAGGGATAAGACCATCTCCATCCGGGGGATGATGAACCAGAATGAGCATTGAGAGTGTCGAAGTTATAAACCATCCCAAAGCAAAGATCCAGCCCACGCATGCAAAGCACTCAGAAAGAGAGAGCTTCTTTCTCTCATAGTAAAGTCTAGTCCAGCATCGAAGGATAACTGTGAAGAGTGATAATCCCAATAACACTCCTTGAATGGCCTGTCACGATGTCAGTATAAGGTGCGCGGCTATAAAAGAGACAGGGACAATGAACACACTATCCCGACTGATATGAGCATTCTGCTTTTTCGCTGAAGCCAGTCGCGTTTAGAGATCAGTCATTATCGTGATTCTAGAGGTGGACCAAAGTAAGATGGGGGCCTGAGGGCTGACCCGGAAATAACATCATATGCACGCGTCAAAACCTTGGTCGCGTGCGTCACTGTGTCCAGAACACTTGATGCCAAATGCAAACGCATTCCAAGCACAAGCCTTGTTCACTAATGAAATTGAGTGGCGTTCGACACCGACCATAATGTTGGAGCATTGGAAAGGTCCTGAAGAAACTGAACTTTGCGCGAGTTATGGCTCGACCTGGCATGGGAATGAAATTACAATATACAGTCTCTTCTTTTTCAGTAGATCTATAACGGCATGATATTTCTGAGCAGCCAAAATAATTGTTACACTGAGGACGTGTTACTAGTTTGGCATAGTCTAACTAGATGCAGCTCATAGAGGCCAGCGTAATCGGATGCACGGCTCATAATTGATGCTAGGATACAGTGGCGTAGCGCCATCGTTCCTCACACTCGGTGCCCATCACCACTTTACCTACCCTGCAGATGTAAATCGAAACTGGTTGCAGATTCAATGTTTACCGTTGAATGGGGTGTCCTTTCATACAGATTGGCAACTAATGTTTTGAACGTATATGTTAGGTGTAAGGAGATTAATAACAAGTGATCTAACGAATGGCTGAACGAGCAGTCTAGTTACAAATGAATGAGAACTGATTTCCCTCTGTTGGGCGCCTGCAGTATGCCTTCATACCATGCAGCCTCCCTCAGTCCCTCCTCTGTCAATCTAATTTCTTTGAGCAAGTGTTTCTCCACTGACAACCCTTTGACGCTTTGGGCTGTGTTTTACACCAAACTGAGCCCCGACTTTCGGTACCGGATACTAGCTTGACCATTGAACCCATGATTGCTGAACCTATTCGTTGTACTTAAAGATATAGCCAGTGGTGCGAAGCTGGTAGAGTGAGTCTCCTGCCGTAATGTAGGTGGAGGTAGCGTTTGAATCCAGTAGCTTCCATCCAGTGAAAGGCGTGCCGGTATATTGCCAAATAGCCCCCCAGTTATGAAGCTGATAGAACCCTCCAGCTCCAGCAGTAATCTGCGTCGTCCGAAAGTTGTTATCTAGTTGCCTCCAGCCGGTGATCGGAACGCCAGTATATTGCCAGATATTTCCATCATTGTCAAGCTCATAGAGATCAGCATTGCGTGCTACAATGTCCTTGATCCCTGAGCCTGAGGCTCTCAGCTTATCCCATCCAGTGAGAGGTACTCCATTATACTTCCAGATAGTGCCATCATTGTCGAGTCGGTAGAGGTTTCCCCCGGAAGCGGCAATTCTCATGGTATTCTTGCTGTTGCCCAACTGTTGCCATCCGGTTATAGGAGTGCCCGTGTATTTATAGATGAAACCTGATTCGTGCAGTTGGTATAGGTCGTTGCCGCTGGCTATGATATCGAGAGCGGCAGCGTTGTTGTCGACCAACTGCCAACCCGTGACTGGAGTACCGGTATACCTGAAAATCTCACCAGTATTGCGAAGCTGGTAGAGATTACCCTTTGAGGCAGCAATCTTGGTAGTTGAAACCTTGTTGCCTAATAGTCGCCAACCGGTAATCGGGGTACCTGTGTAGAACCAAATGAAACCAGAGCTATGGAGCTCGTAGAGATCAGAGCCGTCAGCAACAATGCTGATAGCCGCAGCGTTGTTGTCCAGAAGCTGCCAACCAGGAGTAGTCGTGGAAGGACTCGAACCTGGAGTGGTTGTAGCTGCAATCATAGACGTACCTGACCTCGACGGTGTGACAGGTGTTTCCACAGACGCGCTAAAAGATGAATTTGGAGGAGGAATAATTGCACGTGTAGTTGTAGCATCTTCGGTCGTGGAATCGGGCTCATCAGTGCCCCAAATTGTAATTTCGGGGACATAAGTACTGATAGATCCTTCTTGCGTAACAATAGACGTGACGGTTTGCGGAGTCGGGGCAGTTCGCACGACCGTAGTGGTGACTCCCTTGGTAACAATAATAGTGCTAAGGCGAGTCCAAGGGACAGTATTAACCTTGGTAACAGGGATAGTATCAGTCTTCACTGTAGAAGATGTAACAGTCTGTATTACAGTAACTGTGTTAAAGTTTGTGATAAAGACAGTAACCGGCTTGGTAATAGTACTGGTTGTATGCTGAGTTCTGGTTACACTTTGAGTTCCTGTCGCTATCAAAGTGGTCAAAACTGTTGAGGTAACAGTCTGGCGTGTAGTAGAAAGAGTAGTCTTCTTCTTGTTGATCGTTACGACCTTGGTTGTTGTCATTGTAGCTTGGATAGTCGTAGGGTCGGCAAACACGCTGAAGGTCTGGCGAGCAGCAGGTTTGGTGATTAAGCAAGAACAGGCACTGCTGACGACACTGGGCGTTTTGTTGGGCAAGAAGCTTGGCACTGGTGTAGTCTTGGCAGCACGCTCCTGTAATTCCCGCTTGACAGGCTGGGAGTCACCCTCGAGAAATGTTAACGTCTGGTGGCTGTCTCCATGTATAAAGTTTTAACTAACCTGGTCTGCAAAATCACAGGACATATCATAATTTATAGCCACCAGTTCCTTGTTGGGCTCAATTGCATCAGATCTAAAATTATTTAGTTATAAATCCAACAATTAGAGACAAGGTCAAAAGAGAGCGACTTACACTGGCTCGTTATAGCAGTAACAACCAGTAGAAGTAAAGCCGAAACCGTAAATTGGAATGTCGTCCTGTTGGTCTAAGCAATAGCTCTTGCACGTAGAGAAGCCAACGTTGGGAAAGGGATTTTGTTGGAACAGAATATATTCGGAGGATTTGGCATAACCTCGAATTTTGCAGTAAATAGTGGCTAAACTCCAGTAAGTCATGAGATAAGTCACCGGTAATAAAAGAACATACTTGGGTCCGAGGTCACTACTGGAGCAGATGCTCTACTCATGGTTAATCACACCCTTCCGTAGATTCATCGCAGCCTAAACTTACGTCGTGCTAAATAAGTAATTATTAGCTTTAAACATCAGTGTACATGGTATGTACTTACGTCACCCAAAGGGTAGTTTTGCCAGTAATAAAATTGGTAAGAGCGTTAGTTACAAGCTTTGTAACTGTAGTATTAATATTAATTGTAACAGTCGTTGTAGCTGCTATAGTGACGGTCTTGCTGCTGTGAGATGTAACTGTAATGGGCGTTGTTTTTATTACTGTGTTAGTAACTCGCTTTGTTGTCTGGGCTGTAAATGTCTCAGTTATCGTATCCGTGACAAGGGCAGTTTTGGTCAGTGTGATTAAAGTTGACCCTCTTTTTGTTGAGGTAGTAAAAGTGCTAATAGAGGATGTAGTCAAAACGGTAGTAAATACAGTTGCTGTAGTTGTTGCCAGTGCAGTCTGAGTGGAAGTAAGGGTTGAAGTAGGAGTTATAGTGGTAGTTGTAGTTTGTCGAATGTAGGTTGAGCAGAATGCAGATCCAGCAACTGCATTACTCTTGAAAGCTTTGTTGTCTGGATCTGAAGCTTGGCAAAATAGCCCTATAGCGAAAAAGGAACATTAGCCAAGTTCCTTTAATCTGACTGTGCTTATATACCTGCTCTTGGCTCCAGAATGTCTCTTCCTCTAGGTGAACCAATGGCGGGAATGGCACATACTGAAGTAATTAAGAAGAGTATTAAAACTCTTTTTAATAAATCCATTTTAAAATGCTTTACCTATAGAATAAACAAAATGTAGAATTTATCTTAAGAAGGAGCATGGTGTTAACTTGAAGAGATAAAAAGCATTTTATATTCTGATTTACCTTTTACTACTAAACCAGGCTTATAGCACCAAGAGTCTAGACCTTAATGTTATTGCAACCGAGCGTCTAGCCCTTTCCATTATCGATATTGTCGTCGCATCACTGGACAGTGAGGCTTTTAGTCTAATCCTTGTGCAGTAGGTAACGGGACTAGCTGCGGAGCGAGGCACGGGATTATAACTGAATCTGTTAGTAACATTCCCTAATTAATCTTTATACGGTTCCCTTCAGCTCCCAAAAGGCCCGGCCGTCCAGCCCGGTCGGTTTCACCGAAATTAAGTAAGTCTGTAGGTCGAAGTATGCTTTAGGCATGGCCTTGTCTGCTTGCGCCGAACTAGGACGGCGTTGATATGTCTTGGCAATTAGCCAGTATAACTAGAAACTAATTCTCTTAATTATTATAAAAGTTAGCATATCTACGGACTCTACTATTTGTGTACATGCTTTAATTTGTAAGGTAAGACTTTTTGCTTAAAGCTTATATTTAAACAGAAGACTCTGTTATCTAGTTGTAAGAATGTCGGTGAGTGCTGGCGTATAAGTGGCTGGCTGAAGGCTTACAAGGGAGATATTTACTCTTGGCGCTATAGACCCCACATTCCAGCCACAGGGAATGGAGACATTGCTTCCAGACCTAATTAGCATATAGTTAGGAAGAATCACTCGCGGATCTGACTTGGAATCAGGTCACCTGCTGCGATTAGGTTACAAGTTTAAAACGATTATCATTTCAATCTTTACTAACGAGATGATTGAAAAACGCCCCAAGGAAGTACCCAGACCTCTTGGCATACCTCGTCTTATCTTCAGACTCAAAATCGATCCATATTGCCCCAAACCGGTCCGAGAAACCAGCGGCCCATTCCCAGTTATCTGTAAAAGTCCACCCAAAATATGATTTAATCACAACACCTTCCTGTGATGCTTTGGCGACTTCTGTAAGGTAGCTCTTGTAAAAGTCAACCCTAAAGAGATCCTCCAAAACATCATCAGGGCTGTCAGGCTTCCATTCATGCTCCCCCTGTGCTGTGGTCCCATTCTCGGTTATGTAGATTGGTATGCCATAGCGGTTCCAGATCCAGCGGAGCAGCTTGGCCCAGCCCCAGGGCGTGGTTCGCAGCCAGTAGGTGTCGCTCATGGGACCCCGCCATTCACCTTTCTTGTTCTCATCAAGCTTCTCGACGTTGCCTAGATGATCATTAATATCAGCAGGCCCGTCGCGATGACGGACGTAGAAGGCTGAGTACGAGTTCATTCCATAGAACTCTGAACTTCCCAGTACAAGCTTGCTTTCTTCCGGTGTGAATCTTGGGAGACGGTCACCCAGCTGTGCACGCATAGACTCCGGGTAATCCCCTGTCTTGTACAAAGGGTCGCCAAACCAGGCGATCTCGAACTCCCTAGCTCGTTCCGCCGCTTCTTGGTCTAGCGGATCATCAACGTCCCATGGCTCAGACCAATTGCCATGAAGCGTGATCATGATACTTCCATTTTGCTTGGGTTTAAAATCGTGCTTATACATATCGGCAACGTATGCATGCGACACAAGTTCCGTGTGGCTGACGATGAAGGGTTCTGTGCTGCTGTCCCCCTCTTCATTACGGTCACGGAAACTGGACCGACCAGGAGCATGTACTCCAGCGGCATAACCAGCAAGAGAATAGACGCCAGGCTCATTGTATGTGATCCAGTGTTTGACGCGGTCCCCGAACCGCTCAAAACATACCCGGGCATAGCGAACAAAGTCGGGAGTGTATGCATCCTTGTCTAGCATTCCCCCATAACGATCTTCTAACGTCTGAGGGATATCCCAATGAAAGAGAGTGACGAAAGGTGTGATTTTGTGGGCGAGAAGCTCATCGATTAAGCGATTGTAGTATGATATACCCTCCTCATTGACAGGGTCATCCCTCCCGCCCATAGGGATGATTCGAGACCATGAAAGTGAGAACCGATAACCTGTGACATTGTACTTGCGAAGCCACTCAACATCAGTCTTGTAAAGATCATAAGACTTGACAGCATCATCACCAGTACTACCATCCTTGACCTTGCCTGGGGTATGAGCAAATGCATCCCATATCGAAACGCCTTTGCCGTCCTTGTTCCATGAACCTTCAACTTGGGCTGCCGCTGTGGCAAAACCCCAAATGAAGTCACGAGGCAAGGCACCTCTGACGGACTCGTCAAATTGCTCAGAACTCATTTCCGCTGATGTTGTCACTGCCGAAGAAAAGGAAGATGTGCGAGTCAAGGTGAAGTCCTGTGTTGACGCAACTCAACGCTTAGTACTCGCAATGTCGCAAGTAATAGTCATCTGCAACGGGTGGGGAAGCTGCATAATTGAGGCAAAGGTGATTTACCCACGAATCAAAATGATTGTCTCACGCAGGTTGAAATTCTACAACGAGCCACTTGCTGGAGGAGGAGCTTGATCCAAGTCACTGAATTGATGCCAGTTCGGATTGTGGGAGAGATCTGCAAGAGCATCCGTTGCGGGAAAAGGCATTATGTCTTCAGCCGCGTGCAAGGGCAAGGTAGAGTGTGTTTACCGGCCCGTCTACCCATTTATCCACCGCGCAGATCGTCCACTAGCTCTGCATACAGTGAACTACAGCTGGAAACGGAAGGAGAATATTCGAAACGCATGCTAATAGACTTGATCTGCCTTCGCGTGACGAATCGTTCGAGGTGCGTATACGCGTATCAATAGACTGTTACTCGGAGAGCATTTGGGGCACAAATCGCTGACTGTTGCCATGTGATAAGAAAAATATTGAAGTTGCGCGATTATTCTGACTAAAAGCAAGCAATCATTCGTTTCACACGACCTTTGTCAAGCCACCGGGGAATTGTTACGTGCCCGCCTCTTTTCCTCCTTGATAGAAGCCCATTTGGCGTCTGCAACCTTGACACTCAGCTTGGTGGGGTTAGTATTCTTGGTTTCAAAAATGTGGTCAATCTCTTCCAGATTGAGCTTTCCGGTCTCGGGGAAGATAAAGTAAGCCACGATGAGCTGGATGAGGTTGTAGGCGATGTAGACGGCCCAAATCTTGTATCCGACCTTGGAGATACCAACTGAGATGCCGTAATTGTGGACTACGCCGGCAGCACCCTGTGACTGTTAGTGTTTGATTCAAGATCAATTGTGAGAACGAACCTGGAACATCGTGTATAGTGCCATTCCCTTTGCTCTCAAAGGCAGAGACAATAGTTCTACCGGGTACAAGTTGTGCATCGTCGCTATAAAAGATGCACTGCAGACTTGGAAACAGTAGATCCAGACCACTGTAAGATAGGACAGGTATCTGTCTCCTTGCACGTTAACCCGCCAACTTGTGATGGTGACAGCGGTCTGTGCAATTATGATGCATATCAAGCCAACAAAAATCAGAGTTCGTCGGCGAAAATATTCGATAATGTATGCACCAAAGAGAGTAAACACAAAGTAGGTGGCAGTGAGACCTAGTGTGATGCCCAAGACATCGAGCTTCTTGGTGATTCCAATTGTTTGGAGCGCTGGGTCCATGTAGAGACCAATGATGCCACCACCTGTGGCGAGTCAGAGAGTACAATATGAGTCGGCGTTCAAGGCTTACCATTCCATTGCTGGAAGATCGAGTAGAGGAGAAGGACAAAGGTTCGAAAGCCGACAGCCTTTGTGAAGAAGACTCTAAAGTCCCATACGGCACGGAATCCAACTGCCGAAGTCTCGATGGATTCATCAATCTGAGCTATCAGGGTCTCGACGAATGGGTGGTTAGGGTCTTCAGAGGAAGTAAAGTACTTCGAGATCATGGTGCGAGCCTTCTCTCTTTGGCCTTTCATGATCATGTATCGCGGTGATTCAGGGCAGAACCAGTAGATAGTGACGCACACAAAGAAAGGGAAGATGGCTTGGATAAGAAACGCTACTCTCCAGCTCCAGTTGCTTTCCCAGTGAGTAAATCCCATCATGATACCGACAATGGCAAGAGAGCCGACCTGGAAGAAGGCACCAAAGATTCCGACGATGCTGCTCAACGTGTTATTTGGCAGTTCAGAGGCTGATATCGGAGAGACTCACTGTCCACGGATATGAGGAGGCGCAACTTCTGCGATGTACTGCGAGCTCGTACAGAGCGCGGTACCAAAGCCAAGGACAAAGCGGCCAAACATAAAGACCTTGACATTCGGAGCGAAGCATTGAATGAGCGAAGCAACAATAGTGAGAAAGCAACCGAGAAAGTTGACGCTACGACGGCCAATCTTATCAGCAACACTGAGGAATGGAGCGCCACAAAAGTTGCCAATGGTCATAAGAGCGTTGATGACACCGAGTGTCGAGCCGCTGTTTTCGAAACCAAAGTAATCATGCCAATAGGTGTTGGAGTTGATACTGCTGATGACGCCCCAGTCGATACCGTATCTACACAATTGTCAACACAACTTCATCAAAGGTTTAATGAGTCAGCAGCCTTACGCAGCTTGGTTAAATCCCATGGTCACCATGATGAGAAAGATGCGAAAGCCAGCTCTGGACTTGAGGGACAGAGCTTCCCTAGACTTGGTGATCAGATGGTCCTCGGTGATTCGCGCTGCGACGACCTCTTCGACAGCGACGCCTGACTTGTTTGCATCAGCTTGGACATCTTGGTAGATGTTGTGGCGCTCGAAAGAGGCTCTTCGTGCCTGGATAGGCATATTTATATTTTGTAGATCGTGGTGCTCTTACAAAGTCAAGAGTACAATAACATTAACTGATACATGTTATCGCTAGATCTCAGATCGTCTTTATATAACGCCAAATGGATACCTGCTGTGCCGCGATTGTTTCGACCTAGGTAGTTAGTCCATTGATTCCGAGTCGAGTGCGGCACGAGAACCGTCGACAAAGCGGTCTAGTGTAGACCGCATCCGGCAAACTTGAAGTCACACCACTACTGGACTATGCTTCCTCTCTTTGGTGTGGTGGGTTCTGATCATGGCCTAATGCTGCATGTACGTGATGTGATAGCGGCAGTCTGTGCGATGTCGGCTAAATTGCCTCCTTTTTTTTACCACTCTCGACTCTGGGGCATGTGGGTACAATCGTCAACTTAAATAATAATCCCTCCAATAGCAACGCCCAGTTTGTCGTTACCCCATGGGCCGTTGATCCGTCCGCGTGGGTTTGTGGGGTTGACCATCCTCTTCGGGTCTAATCCATCATCAATCGGCCCTGCTCGGCAAACAAAAAACACAAGAGATTCATCAAACTTCCCCTCATCAATTAGTCTCGCCCAAGCATCATCATCCCATGCGCCTTTTCCACCACCAAGCGCCATGAATTCGCCGCGGCAAAACGGCGCGCATATCCAGCCATCATCCACAATGGACAAAGATGACTCAAGTGACACAGACAAAGGCATGCTCTTGCATTATGCCGCCCCCGCATCTTCGTGGTCTGAGGCTCTTCCCATTGGCAACGGGCGGCTGGGAGCTATGGTCTACGGGCAAACGTCGACCGAGCTGCTCCAACTCAATGAGGACTCTGTTTGGTATGGCGGCCCGCAGGACAGAACACCACGCGATGCGTACCGGAATCTAGCTACTCTGAGGCAACTGATCAGAGATGAGAAGCACAAGGATGCAGAAGATCTTATTAAAGAGGCCTTCTTCGCTACTCCATCGAGCATGAGACACTATGAGCCATTGGGTCAATGCAAGATTGAGTTTGATCACGAAGAGAGTGAGGTGACCGATTACACACGATGTCTCGACCTAAGCACTTCTCAAGCCACAACCAGTTATAAATGCAACGGTATATCTTATCGTCGCGATATACTTGCCAGCTTTCCTGACAGTGTACTTGCCATCCAAGTCCAAGCATCCGAAAAGAGCCGTTTCGTTTTACGTTTGAATCGACAGAGCGAGAATGAGGGAGAGACAAACGAGTACCTAGACAGCATCTTCGCGCAAGACTCACGGATTATTCTCAACGCAACACCTGGTGGCGCAAACAGCAATCGCTCATCTCTCGTCCTTGGGGTTTCCTGCGAACCTAGCGATGGGACTGTCAAGGCTGTTGGAAATTGCCTGATTGTTGATGCGACAAAATGTGTTATTGCCATCGGGGCGCATACCACGTTCAGAAAAGAAGACCCCGAAAGATCGGCTCTTCTGAATGTTGATGATGCTCTTCGGAGGCCTTGGGAAACTCTGGTACGCCGCCATCGGTGCGACTATACCAACCTTTTTGGCCGCATGTCCCTTCGGTTATTCCCTGACGCGAACCATCTGCCAACAAACAAGAGAATCGTCAGCAACAGAGACCCGGGTCTGGTGGCACTTTATCACAACTATGGACGATATTTGCTTATTTCGTCAAGTCGAAACTCCGAAAAAGCTCTGCCGGCAACATTACAAGGAATATGGAACCCATCTTTTTCACCCCCGTGGGGATCTAAATTCACCATCAACATCAACCTCCAAATGAACTACTGGCCAGCCATCCCATGCAGTCTCATCCAGTGTGCTATACCACTCATCAGTCTGCTCGAACGCATGGCGGAAAGAGGCAAGAGAACAGCCAAGATGATGTACAACTGCAAGGGATGGTGCGCTCATCACAACACTGACATATGGGCTGATACAGACCCTCAGGATCGGTGGATGCCTGCTACTATCTGGCCACTCGGAGGAGCTTGGCTGTGTACTGATGTTGTTAGGATGCTCATATATCAGTACGAGCCCACACTACACTGTCGCATCGCTCCAATCCTCGAGGGCTGCGTCCAGTTCCTTCTTGACTTTCTAATCCCATCTGCTTGCGGCAGATACTTGGTAACCAATCCATCTTTGTCCCCAGAAAACAGCTTTGTGTCTCAGTCAGGAGAGACAGGAATCTTCTGTGAAGGGTCTGTGATTGATATGACAATTGTACGCATTGCGTTTGAGAGTTTTCTTTGGAGCACCAGTATCCTTGACCAAGATCATCCCCGGAGAAACGATGTCATCGCAGCCCTCGATAAGCTACCGCCCATATCGCTGAACAAAGATGGACTCATACAAGAATGGGGGCTGAAGAACCACAAAGAAGCTGAACCAGGACACCGACATGTGTCGCATCTCTTTGGACTATATCCCGACGACTCTATCAGCATGGACTCGTCGCCGCTCCTGATCAAGGCCGCGAAGAGGGTTCTTGCAAGGAGAGCAGAGCACGGAGGAGGTCACACAGGCTGGAGCAGGGCATGGCTACTGAACCTCCACGCTCGTCTCCGAGACTCAGAAGGTTGTGAAAACCATATGGATCTGTTGTTGAAAACATCAACATTGCCAAACATGTTAGATAATCATCCTCCATTCCAGATTGACGGAAACTTTGGGGGATGTGCTGGGATCTTGGAATGCCTGGTCCAATCTACGCTAAGGTCTGAGCCGTCAAGACAGGTCGTCGTGATACATCTGCTTCCGAGCTTACCGTCGTCTTGGGCTGATGGGAAGTTGACTCATGTCAGGGCCATGGGAGGTTGGCTTGTTTCTCTCGAGTGGAGGTCAGGCATGCTTGTAAAGCCGCTGCAGGTGGAAGCCACTGTGATTCAGGCTCCAGACGCTCTCGTTGTGTTTCCTAACGGGCACAAGGTTTATGTGTCAAGTACGAAAGCTGGCCTACAGAACATATGGCATAAATAATATATCCTCACAGAATTATATTAAAGATAAGAGATTTAATTATATCTCTGCCTTTCGTGTCCTGGAGAAACGCAAACACTCCATCTTCAAAACTGTAAATTCCCACTCCAGATCCTGCATTCAAGTAAGCGTTGTCAAACACTGTGATAGGTTTGAGAGGTTAAAATAGATCTCAGCACCCAGGGCACAAAGGCAAATAGCACCAAGAAAAACAAAGAAACACTCCGAACTAAATATCCCCTCCAAAGTCGAAGATCAGATTTCCATCACTTCATCCCGCATACCAAGCCGTAAAGTCCTAGCAATGGCTCAGGCCCCAGACAAGAAACGTGCCGGTGTCTTCGCTGTGAGGTGAGGCAACGTTGAATCTAGACTAAAGGTGTCAGCCAGTACACTCAACTCAAAGTTCATTCTGAAAGCCCTCGCACTAACCTATCACCAGGAACTGGTTGAGCCATTCATGGCACGCCTGCTCGTGTCACTGCCCCGGCTGGCTCTTTGCTTGGACTTTCCCTTCCGGAAGCCGTTTGACGCTCCAAAGAAACTTTGATCGAAACCTTTGTCGCGAGCCTGTTTGAACTCACTTGTCTTTGCTTCCACCTTGATGCTTTTGAGCCTTTGGCTTTTGCGCCGGGATGGTTTCTTGTGCCACCCCTGAGTAGAACCTGAAGCTCGGGCAGCAGCGAGACTATTGACGGAGGGAGATTCCCGGCCGCCGCCACCTCCGCCACCTCCGCCCCTGCTGAAGCCGCCGCAGCACATGTTGACAGATGATGGTATCGTAAAAGATGAGTGAGATAGTTGTGTGTTGGTGTTTTTTAAAGGGAAAGTTGTAGATTTTGTTGGTGAGGAAAAGGAAAGAGAACGGATAATCAGGGGAGATGCAGTTATTTATGTTTTTCTATATCTGAGAATTTAAAGTTCTCCTCTTAGACTTTTATTGCATTTTCATAAGAGCCTCAGCTTATCTCTAGCGTTCTAAGTATTATATACATCAGCTCTGCTGTACCTCCTGTAAACACGCCCTCTTATAACAACTTCCTGGACTGAAAGGGCTAACTTCTCTTGGTTGAGTCTAGGCTCTAGGGTTAAGCCACAGATCTCAGTTACGAATAGAAGCATTCTACCGTAGTAGTTGACCAATTACTACATTTCATGCAAATTCTCTTCCACGTTCCCCTACAGGGTTTGAGATCGAGGTCACGGCTACTAGTATAAGCAACAAGTATATCACATGGACAGGTAGAGAGCTTGAGCAATAGAGTTCCGTTGCGGAGTCGCTCAAGAATCCAATATAATGAAGTCAAATCATAAACAGACTCAGATAACACGTGTCTCGTCAAGTGGACCTGCCTATCATCCGCCCAACCATAACAATTCTCATAACAGTCTCAGCACTCTCCCGGGTCAATTTCTCCGCTTCCAGAACCGCATCGTCGAGACTCATTGGGCGTTGAATAATGCATGTGAAAGCATCAATCCCGATATCATAGTTCACTCTGGCACCCTGGCCAATGGTACCAGCGATGGCAATCACAGGAAGTCCATGTTTCTTTGCTAGTCTGGCCACTTCTGCGGGGATCTTTCCTCTCGGAGTCTGATCGTCGATGCCGCCCTCTGCAGTAAGTACAAGGTCGCAGTCGTCAAAGATACTGTGCAAGTTGATGTACTGCATGGTGACCTCGTATCTGGGCCTGAGTGTGGCTCCTACCAAGCGCAAGCCCGTTCCAAGACCACCTGAGGCACCGCCTCCCGGAGCACTTTGGACGGTTTTGTCGCAAAGAATTTCAGTAGCAACGCCTGCCAATCTTTCCATGGCGAGACTAAGGCGAGCGGCCTGCTCTGGGGTTGATCCTTTCTGGGGACCAAAGACATTTGCCACACCACCTGGTCCGCAAAGCACGTTATGCCAATTCACAGCGACGTCAATTTTGGCTTTCAAGACACGCGCGTCGACTCCATTCAGGTCGATTGAACCAAGTTCTAAGAGTGACTCGCCACCACCAGCCAAGGGGAGGACGCGTCCTTGGACATCAACCAGTCTTGCACCAAGAGCTTGAAGCATGCCCGCGCCACCATCACACGTCCCAGAGTCACCGCATCCAACCAAAATGCGGGTAGCTCCAGCATCAATGGCAGCAAGGATCAGCTGGCCAACACCAAAGGTTGTTGTCTTGCCTGGATTGCGGCTGTTGGGCGGCACTAAGCTCAGGCCGGCAGCAGCAGCCATTTCAAGGACGGCCGTGGTTGGCGCATCTTGTCTGCGACCGAGGAGACCAAAGAATGACGTGACTTGTTCTCCTACAGGTCCTACCACGTGTACGCAGTGCATTGAACCGCCCGTAGCTGTGACAATAGCCTGGGTGAAACCTTCACCCCCGTCAACCAATGGAACCTTGCGGACGGAGGCGTTAGGTTCGACAGCGAGGATGCCGGCTTCGATACAGTCTGCAGCCTCACTGGGCTGAAGGCTGCCCTTGAAGCCAGATGGACAGACAAGGACTCTCATACTTGGTGTAGCGATAGTGGAGCCCATTGTCATTCTGTTCGAGTGAAAGGACTTGAGCACGTAGCCACAAAGACTATGAAGAAGAGGGATTGATAAGATAAAACGATAGGCTTGTTGTAGCGAATGTAAGCTTTTCAGCTAATGGTGTTTGAAGCGAATGTGAAGATGAGGCTATTGAGTATGTGAATTGCTTCTTCCTCTGCCCGGATATGGCATCGTTATATACATCAATGCTTCACTATCTATCGCCATGTTTCGGTTGCCAATTGACCGCATCTCATTTAGTGAATCGTCCCATCTTCCCACTCCGCCTCGGCAAGAAATACGCGCTAGCCTGCATCACAGAAGAGACATGCCTCAGAATAGCAACAGGTCGTCTGCCAATCTGTCTTGAAACGAGCATCACCAAGATCATCATTTCTGGAATGCGCTTGCGTCACGCGACCACCCAAGCCACATGGCATAAATAGAATGCATTGAGAGGGTAATTTGCCTCAGAGATCAATCAGGCGAGTCGAGATAAGGGACGCGTCATTCATCGCAGGGCTGAGGAGATCATCACTGGGCTGCTCGCTTATGAGTTGGGCATGTCAGAGTGCAGGGATAAGATTTAAGCTTAATTCGAGGTCTCGTGGCTTGACTGGGGCAATGCCGAGTTAATCGTCATCAAGGTTGCGTGCTACCGGAGCCGTCATTGCTTGGCCCTTATCTAAGTTTCGTGAATCATGCTTCTGCCAATCAATGAGAGACACGCCATGCATAAGAGGTATATTTATAGAAAAGCCATTGGAGCAGATCTTTGGCGGCGGGGAGTTCACAGAAGCTTATTTTCCGTTCGCGAGTTTGCACAACATGCTTTGAAGATATAGCATGTGAGCCCTAAAGTCAACGAGAAGTCAATATTTCAGCAACTGTCGCTTTGTTCCCGTGCGCAAATTTCACTTCACAGCTAGGGCCTTGGCCCAGGAGCCACAGGTGATTTACTCGGCATCTTGAAATTTCCCGAATCTTGTGGCGTGATGATACGCGATGCCATTTCCACCTTCAGGTCTTGGCGATGCTGCTTGAGCAAATGAAATTGCCCCAAACCAACGAAGCTAAGTCGAAACGAAACTCCTAAGCCACCCCAATGACGACCATGGACAATCAACAGCTAAAACAAGTGTCACTCACTATAATCACTCCATCAGCGATACGATCAATTCTGAAAAGACGCCTATCGGTCTAGTGTCTGGGACAGTAGCCCAAGTGACGCATTCAGGCTGTGTAGTCATCACAGTCTTTTACGGCCAGCAAGATGATGTGGTATGGCGCGGTTCTGGCGATTTGTTCTTTTCAATCATGCAGGCTGCGCCTTTATCTTTGTAGACTTTAGCGTTGGTTACTAAACATGGCCAAGATACAGCCTCTTGCCCTGGTTGAAGATTTGGGAAAGATATGAAGATATATATTGGGGCACCTTAGCTCTTCTATGATAACAGTCAACAGATCAAATACACTCGCTTACTCATTCTCTCGTTCCATCACCACTGTTTGTGGTCTATACACCTACCCCAGACAACGTTCGTTTCTTTTGTCATTGCCCCATTCGCTATTATCCCGCAAGTAATGAGTAGAACCAACACTCCAGCACTCTCAAGAGCTGGCTCTCGCTCCTCTCTCAGGAGGTCCTGGAGCCCCATGCTCGAAGACTTGGTCAACTATGAGAAGTCGCGTGAGAATTACCCTTGGCTGATACGTGACCTTGGCCGCGACATAAGCTATGACTCGAACCTTTCGAGTCGTCCAAGGCCACTGGCGTCTCTTACGGAAGATCCGGATGTTGCGAGCCAGTCAGAACGATCTGCCAAGTCATCTGAAGATTTAGAGCGCCATCCAATCCCAGAACCCCTTCTTTTGCCTCAAGATGAGGACCCGAACCTGGTAAGTTGGCCCTTAGCTCAATCATTATTTGTCTATCCCTACACCTTTCAGCCGCCACAACAATTGACACATGGTCAGGTAACCTGGGATGGCCCCAATGATCCCTCTAATCCACACAACTGGACCAACCGCAAGAAATGGCTCTCGACAATTCTCGTCTCGTGTTTCACGTTCATCTCCCCCGTTTCTTCAACCATGTTAGCACCAGCCTTGCCAGATCTGGCTAAAGAGTTCAAGATCTCATCTGACTTTGAGACATATCTTCTCATGTCCATCTTTCTTTTGGGTTATGCTATTGGCCCATTCTTGCTCGCTCCCCTGTCAGAGATGTTTGGAAGAGTTGTTGTTCTTCAGGCTGCTAACATGTTCTATCTGATCTTCAACACTGTATGTGGATTCTCGAAAACTAAGGAACAGATGCTTGTCTTTCGTTTCTTAAGCGGTCTTGGTGGGAGTGCACCCCAGGCGGTATGATTACCAATCCTCTGTTACTTATTGTTCAGTACTAATCTTGGGCCTAGCTTGGTGGGGGTGTGCTGAGCGACTGTTGGAGAAAAGAGGAACGAGGAACTGCGACGGCTATCTACAGTCTTGCCCCATTAGATTCTGTTTACCCAGCCAGCCATCCAGATCACAGCCTTATACAGGGCGTATTTATATGGTCTTATGTATCTAGTGTGAGTGTGAACTCTTGACGTGCATCCGACTATCACCGACTTACACATTGCAAGTTTTGCTTCCTTCCCCATGGTCTGGGAACAGCAATATAATCAAGAGCCTGGCCGCGCCAGTTTAAACTATGTCTCTCTTGGTGTTGGATTTGTCACTGGGCTTCAGATGTCTGGTCCCCTGATTGACAAGGTACTTGGCCCCGTCTCATCCTATAATCTTGCACTAACACTCTGAAGGTTTATGCAATGCTCAAGACTCGGTATAACCACCCTGGGCGCCCTGAATTTCGCGTACCCCTGATGTTCCCAACCGCTCTTGTCACGCCAGCAGGTCTCATTCTATACGGGGTCTCGGCACATCTGAAACTCCACTGGATCATCCCAAACGTCGGGGCAACAATCTTTTCTACGGGACTAATTCTGTCGTTCCAATGTGCTCAGACGTACATCATTGACTCCTATGAGCGATATGCCGCCAGTGCGACCGGGGCAGCTGCTTTTGTCCGTACTATGGCCGGCTTCAGCTTTCCTCTGTTTGCGCCTGCTATGTATCAAAGTCTTGGGATTGCGTGGGGAAATGGCCTGCTCGCGAGCACAGCCATGTTGATCTGCCTTGTGGCGCCAATGGTGCTTTGGCGATATGGAGAGTGGATTCGAAGGAAGAGTCCTTACTGCGCAGGATAGAGTCGCCAAGTCACCGCTCTAAATCTGTGTTGAATATCTAGTTGACACCACTTTTAAGCATTATTTAATGCTATTCCCCCTTTCTGCTCCGAATCTACTCCACTAGTCGAGTCACACAAACTGAAATATCTAATGAAAGCCTAGTTTTATTAGCACCAATCCCAAGACTCTATCAAGTTTTATATTGCTCTTGACATTTTAAAAGACTTGCTTCGTGTATCGATGTACGGCTGTGTTATTCCCTCTGCTACCGTAGCCAAGGTTCCCTCTGTCCATTGATATATATTCTGAGGTGACTGACTGTAAGTTTATAGTATGTAGGACCTGTTCCTCACTATCCAATGTTCGAGAGAGGCCCGAGAAGTTGGTCAGCTAAAATGCCGTTTTCCCGTCCTTACCGCGCTTGACCAAAAACGGATCGACGGTTTCATGGGCTAAGATATAGTAAAGACTGGCAATTTCAACGGCAACCAATACAACTGTGAGTTCGGGGAGAATAGGAATGCAGTCAAAGTATTGTCCCTGGCATATGCTAGATTCCACTAAAATGTGGCTGAAAAGAGGGGTTTTAATGGATTCCCAACGGCGCAAGGGGGATAGCATCTCGCTAAAAACAATACTACAGAATTAGACTCAGAAGTTTAGGCATTCTAGCCATGGTCTCCATAGCGAGATAAGAACACGGGAACAATAAATGTCTCATACTGCCCATGCCGAACAATTGTTGCTGTAGGTGAAGTTTGCGTTGGAATGTGACTGCTCTGCGAGCGTGCGAGGCATGCACATTACATTGTCACTTGTTACTGGGGAAACCTGATATAAATAGTCCATCCCCAATCTCTGTTCACGCAGCCAACACTTAGTCTTTGCCATCGCCTCTTGTCACCCATTTAATTATCGTTCGACTTCATCATGCGCCTGTCTTCAGGCCTTCTCCTGGCCAGCGCGTGTAGTGCGCTTGGCCAGTTTACCAGATTTACAAACACGAGCACCTCGGCTGTTGAGACCTCAACCTCTCCCACTGAGTTCGAGACTTCTTCTGTTCCACCTACGGGGAGCATAGAAACCACTTCCACCAGTGCCGAGAGCACCGCTTCATCCTCAGCATCAGCCTTTGCACCAATCGTACTTAATCTTAAAGACGCAATATTGGGCCCGGGTGCCTCTTTCTACCCACCACCAGACGGCGATACGATGTAAAGATCACCCAGAAGTTATCAGAACTGCAGTAGCTCTAACATGCCACGAATCTAGCCTTATGTCTCCTGTGGCCACTGACTCTACCCTCAAGCGTCGCGCTGGTCCTGTTCCTTTTCCGGTTATTCCTCCCTTGAATCTTCCCAACAATGCAGTTTCCACTCTTAAAACAGCAGTCTCAGTTTTGCAAGCAAGTTCTCGAGCTACCCTCACGGTCACCCTCTTGTCCTGGAATGTCACGTGCGGTGGCGCGATCGTTTGCCCCTCGGGATTCAGGAAGCGCACTGAAAGTAGCCCTTGTGCTTTCCAAGTTATCTCCAATGGTGAGGTTGTCCAGATTCAACCTATTCCCGAAAGCTTCAGCGACAGTCTTGAAATATCTACCAACCCTTTCATTCTGGAACTAGAGAACGAATTCAAACTCCAACAGGCTTGCGGCGATGTGATCGTCCCTGTAATCATTGCAGGGGTCACGCTCAAGGATGCCCAGGGTGCAACTCCAACTCCTATCCCCACACCTAATATTGGTGTTCCTACTGGTAGTGAGACTGGTTCTTCTACCGAAACCAACTCCGCAGAGTTTACTACCAACTCCAAAGGCGAGACTGTCTTCCCTACTACCAACAGTCAAGACTTTACGACCAACTCAAAGGGTGAGACTGTCTTCCCTACCGGGACTGGTATTGCTACAAACTCAGAGGGTCAGACTGTCTTCCCTACTACCAACAGTCAAGACTTTACGACCAACTCAAAAGGTGAGACTGTCTTCCCTACCGGGACTGGTATTGCTACAAACTCAGAGGGTCAGACTGTCTTCCCTAGTGGGACTGGTGTCAACACCAACTCTGAGGGTGCCACAACCAACTCAAAGGGCGAGACTATCTTCCCTGCTGGCACTTCTACTGGTACAGTTTCTTCTGCCTCTTCAACTTCTACTTCAATTGCTGCCGGGTTTCCTGGTGATGTCGGCGGTTTCAGCCTCTTCGGATGTGCAGGGTCTACCGCCGGCTTCCCTACCTATACCCTCGTTGAGTCCAGCGCGCTGATGGATCTCGATGCATGTGCTGGCCTTTGCAAGGAACGCGCTTATTTTGGCGTCCATGATACGTAAGTCTTATCCTTGTATCCCAAGAATGCGTTGTTAATAATTTGCGTAGCGCTTGTTACTGCGGTGATGTGTATGACTTTGATAGTACTGTCTTTTACAACCTGGACCAATGCGATATCGAGTGTCCTGGAGACAAGACCCAATTCTGTGGAGGTGAAGTCGAGAACAACCTTCAAGCCCGGCAGGCCATCTCTAGCAGTATCCTTCTTACGCTTTACGCCAAGGCCGAAGCCGCTATCTCTCTTACTAAGTCTGTCACGCAGACAGTAACAAGCCAGGAGACTATTATTACCACCTTTACCACTGTCACTAGCGGTGAAAGCATAGCCACCGAGGTCGTCACGGCCACTCTGGTATGCGTTAATGGCAAATGCCGTTCAAGTGGCCCGAACAACGTTGTCGTCTACATTTTTGTCGAAGTAAATGGGAGTGATTGCGACGGCCAATGGGTTTATATCTCTGAGCCCTGCCCCGGTGGTCAACAGTATATTCCCTATTCCTGCTCAGGCGGCAAATGCGCTAGCATCAAGGTTTACAAACCTCAGCAGTGCCCGGATTGGTATAACCACAAGTCTTTCTTTGTTCCATCCGATTGCACAACTTGCGCCCAAGGCATGATCAGCTACCAGCCTTGGGAGATGTCTTGGGGTACGCCTGATGACTGTAATGATCAAGTTCCTAGCTGCAACACATCTGAATGTCCCTCTCAGCAGGGCGTTGTGAGACCTCACCAAGGTATCAGCTGGAACTCCACCATTTCTCATGGAGGCCCCGGGGGGGGTCATAATCCCAGTCCCAATGCCGGTTCGGGCTCGAACGGAGGTTCCAGTGGTTCAAATGGTGGTTCAAATGGTGGTTCAAATGGTGGTTCAAATGGTGGTTCAAATGGTGGTTCAAATGGTGGTTCAAATGGTGGTTCAAATGGTGGTTCAAATGGTGGTTCAAATGGTGGTTCAAATGGTGGTTCAAATGGTGGTTCAAATGGTGGTTCAAATGGTGGTTCAAATGGTGGTTCAAATGGTGGTTCAAATGGTGGTTCAAATGGTGGTTCAAATGGTGGTTCAAATGGTGGTTCAAATGGTGGTTCAAATGGTGGTTCAAATGGTGGTTCAAATGGTGGTTCAAATGGTGGTTCAAATGGTGGTTCAAATGGTGGTTCAAATGGTGGTTCAAATGGTGGTTCAAATGGTGGTTCAAATGGTGGTTCAAATGGTGGTTCAAATGGTGGTTCAAATGGTGGTTCAAATGGTGGTTCAAATGGTGGTTCAAATGGTGGTTCAAATGGTGGTTCAAATGGTGGTTCAAATGGTGGTTCAAATGGTGGTTCAAATGGTGGTTCAAATGGTGGTTCAAATGGTGGTTCAAATGGTGGTTCAAATGGTGGTTCAAATGGTGGTTCAAATGGTGGTTCAAATGGTGGTTCAAACGGAGGTTCCAGTGGTTCAAATGGTGGTTCAAACGGAGGTTCAAGCGGAGGCTCCAGTGGAGGGAACGGCGGTGGTTCCAACGGAGGTGCCAGCTCTGGTTCTGGGGGAGACACGGAGGGTTCTGACGTCCCTGGTACTAAAGTTTCTTACCCCAGCACTGTCCCAGTCATCAGTGGTGCTATCAAGCAGGCCTCTGGTGTACTCTCTCTTCTTCTTGGGCTTTTAGTTCTTCTTTAAGTCTTACCACTTTCTTATTTAATATATTTTCTATAAATTAGAATTGATTTTAGTTCCAGTTCCAGAATGATTAATAGCTAGAACCTTTACTTCTGAGCCTTTGGCAAGGTGAACAGTCGTGGTGTCCATGTGCCAACTAATAATCCACTTAGAAAGTCGGTGTACGGCAGGATACGAAGAAGATATGTTAACTCTACTAAAATTACCACTTTTGACTTAGCTCAAGCCTCTCCATTCCTGTGACTATGAACTATTGGACGTGTCAGGTCATTTACCAGCACTTAGCGACTTGCTAAGCCGGAATAGCTCCATTTCAAAAGCCCAGAACAGAACCAGGCCGGAACAAAAATTGAGCCATTGAAGAGGGCTTGCTCGCTTACAGCTGAAACATAAGAAGCCATGCGCTTGTGTCGCGTAGAGTCTGGGCATGAGCTTATATACCAAAAGGCCTTGCCAGTCATGCAAACACATAGCTACCTAGTTATCTTGCAATGCACTTGATGCCTTTGGAATTTCTATTAAGTAAAAATGGTATCATTAGGGAAGACGCTGGTGCTGCTGTTTATCAGTGCAGCAAGCGCATTACCCGCCATCACTGAGAGCTATAGCGGCAACTCAAATGGAGTACTATCGGACTCAATGGTAGAGAGAGACTCTCTCAACCCAAGAGTAGGTGCGTACATATATCAACACAGCTTATACTCAAACTTGTTAACTAAACAATCTCTAGTCTGCAAAGCCAGCGATCCAAATAATCAAGCGTTCCAGAAGAACAAGGCCAACGGATCCGCTTTCTGCTCTACGTATCTCCAAAGCACCGTTACATCCACTGTAACTCCGGTCAGCACCAAAGCCGTCACCGTAACAAACAATATCAGAACCACTACATCAGTGGTCAGTACGGTCAGAACCACCGTGCTTGTTGCGACCATATCTACCAAAATAGGCACAGTCTCGACTGTCGTAATGAGAACGAGTACCGGTTTTATCACGGATTATCAGACAGCTACAAGCACATATATCAGCACGACTACCCCAAGCTTCACCTTTACCCTGCAAAGGGTCGGAACAGTCACACAGCAGGTGACTGAAACTATCACCAAAGCGGTTGCCGCGTTTGTCACAACGGCCATTGATACAGCGGTTACAACTGTTATTCCAACAAGCGTTGTTTACACTGGCGGGTCAACTACCATTTCTAGAACTCTTTATTCTACGTGAGTACCCTTAATTAATTCTGTCACAATAATTTATACTAACACTGAACCCCTCTAGTACCACGTAAGCTCGGAACTTCCTGTCAAAAGCAAGACTTTACTAACTTGATATAGTGCCTTGGTGCCCGTAGTAATCGAGCCTGAAGGTATGTTCTCTTAGTATCCGTCGAGCCTCTAAGCTCACCCTGACCTATTCTTAGCTGAGGTATACTGCGGTGTTGTCGGGTACACACTATCCACGCCTGCTGACTCGACAGCCGGCTCGTTTAGCGTCGCCGAATGTAAGGAGGCTTGCGACGGCCTGCGTTACTTTGGGCTCACCAGTACAATATGCTCGTGCTATCTCTCCAATATGTGAGTACGCCAGAATCTAAAGCTTAGTAAGTTGCCTTGCTCGGACATCCTAGTTGACCATCATCTAGGGCCAAATCAGTAAGAGTAGACGCATCTTCTAATACTACGTTCTATGATATGCGGTGCAATTCCGCCAACGCCGTAAGTGTACCATATGTATCTCGTCAAGGCCACAAGAACATTACTGACTTCCTCCAAGCCTAACACACGTCGCAAGAGAGCAGTACAGGCTGTATCAGTGCCTAGTTATCTGCCTAACAAGTCACCGAGTGCCGTCAGCAGTGCTTGCTCATGTCTGGTTACGAAGCCAGCTGCAGCCGTGACTGCAAAGGTCACAGCCAAAACTTCCAAAACCGTCACGACTACTCAGACCCAACAGGCGGTTTCTACGATCAGAAATGTCCGAACTACCTTTATCACAGACAGGAAGACTAGCACTTCTATTCTGTCCAGTACGACTACTATTACTAGCTCTCAAATCGTAGCCCAGACAAACCACCAGGCTGTGACCACTACAAAAGTGCAGACTTACATTATTACCAACTTCGATCATCTTGTTTATGTGTACAAGACACAGTTTGTTACAGATACCAACTTCAACACACTTACTATCACTAGCACCAGGATCATACCAAGCACTCGCTACAACACCGTTACTGTCACTAGTACGCCTATAGTCACTAAGGATGTTTACACAACTTCACAGACAGTCCTTGCTACGACTACGGTAACCATTGGAGAGTCAACCATCACCAGCGGAACAACTACTATATATGGCACTATCTGAGGAAGGGTATAGCTTCTTGTGTTCTTTGCTAGATCAGATGCGTAGATGTCTTAAAAGACATTCTCCCGGGCGGGTCACCAACGGTTAAGGGTACTGCGGAGCGTACGCAGGGGCACGGAAGAGCGGCAAAGACAGGTCCTGGATAGTGGATTCTTCCGGCTGGGAGTTTCGTACATGGCGGAAAGGTCACGGTTTTTATTTGGGACTTGGCTATTAAAGAAGAATGTCATGCTACAGTGAATGTTGAGGACTGCCCTACATTATCTTACCCATCTAAGTAGCAACAATATTATCTATTGCCTGAGTCATCGCGGGAATATCTAATTTGCTGCGCCGAGAAGACTACCTATAGAATACACGCATCGCCGCTGCTGGTCACGCACATGGACAAGGTGGAGTTAGATGATGAGCTTCTGAGCATAGACCAATATGTGCTGACCGACCTTACTCACGCGGGACCGGCATCTTCAAGGCCCACCATGGTCAAGCCTCTTTTGAGCCTACGAGCCGGCAATGAAAATACCAGGGCTGGGCTCATACTTGCCACGCCTAATATATACTACTATCAGAAAGAGTGTATTATCAATATTGAGTATTTATTAACTTTAGGTGTTTTCTGTTAATTATATTAATTTCTACTTAAATTCTTTTATTATATACTATCTAAAGCTTTTCTGTAGTTTGAGAACTAGGCTTTCCGAGAGGTATAACAGAACAAATCTGGACGCAAGAAGCAATCAATTTTCCATCTTCATTGAGGATCTCAATGTTCATATCAAATCGCCCACCGTATACTCTCTTCATCGTGGTTCGCGTCAAAAGCCAGTCTTGAGGAATAACCTCCGACCGGAACATAATGTTAAGAGCGGTGGTGGGTATACCCCAACTGTTGGCGGCTGCCATCCCATTCTCGGCGTAGTTGAGGAAGATGGGGGGAACTTGTCGTGTAAAGCATATTAGCTTCGGTCATAACACAGTCGACATATGGCAATAACCAGGTCAGCCAATACTGGTAAGTGCTCTAACCCGAACCCTTTGTCGTTATCCAGTCTCACCCACTGATATCTGGTATTCTGACCTCCAAATCTTTCACTCCACAGTGGTGCGTTCTCGCCCCTGGGTGTATACATCCTTACCGTCGACGCCGGGGGATTCATGTAGTAGTAATTGGCATCTGACCATCGGGTGCAATCCTTCGTCCGATCGGGTAATAGCCAGGCTGAATGCTGTATGTTCGTGACGTGACCCTCGTCTTTCCACATACCGAGCCTTACTATGGCAATCGTGCAGACCTTGTCTTCATGGGCTTCCAACGATCTAAGCCTGGCTTCAACTGTCGAAGTGTGTTTACCTATACTCAAAGTTTCAAGGGCAACCTCGAATTGACCCTGAGGTAACGGTTCAAGATACTCCACCGACATGTTAGCCCCCGTTCTGGTCTTGATAATATTGTTGCGCTGCCATCATCAGAACTGTTGCACAATACCCACCGTGGGCTGCCAGTCGCCGGCCACCTGCAAGTCTATCATTGATACGATGTTATGGATTTATGTATAGTGAGCGACGCACCATTGCCGCACCAGTCTGGTGGGACACTGCCACTATATCTTTGTCCATTGGAGTTTGCAACTGGGCTCGTTTTGATTGCATCACCCAATGGGATTCTAGGGAATTTATAAGGTCTCCATGTTGGAGTAACGTCCGCGTGAGAATTGGGCAGGTGTGAGTTTGACATGACTACACCGTTGAAGGGTGTAGCGACCGGGCAGAATTATACTATTAGAAGAAGATCTCGCCTTGGCCTTGCTCTCGCGCGATAGCTTGATGCGTGAAACAGCATAAGACATAAGTAAAAGTCCTGATTGATAACAGTGTGCGGTATTTATATGGATCGTATTGGCGGCAATAAGTTGAACCTCGGCAGAAATGTAGGTTTTGAGTGTTCCGACTGTTCCGCTGGTTTTAAGTGCCCCAACCTTGCTCCGTACTTCCGTAGCATTAACTAAAATGATGCGAAATGCAACTCTGTGATAACAAGATAGTTAGTAAATAGAGTTTGATGATTACTGAGAATTTGATTTGTGTTTATTAATCCTGGCCCTTTTACGGAGTAGCGCTGTTTTTATTATAAATAGAGCCGGCGTGCTTGTTGCTGTCTTAATTCCGGGGAGTATTCTCACCCGCTAAGCCTGAGACCATTGCACCAGATACTGAGAGATCATCAGTAGTGATACTTCTACTCATACGTTGCAATCATTGGCCTCTCCTACAGTGTTATATTGGTCTTTATCGGCCACTCAGTTATAGTTTCCTTGGGTTTATTGAAGCATCATAGTCAGTCGTAAGAACATGGAGGTATAGACGATAAACGTTCAAGTGTTGAGGAGCTAACGCCTCCACTAATCTCGGTATTTCTGTCGGTTCCTGTTATTTCAGATAGGAACTGGCCCCTTTAATCTCTTTACTAATGTTGCCGTTATGAGATCTGGCGCCAACCAGAAACCAATATCTTTACGTAGACACCTTGAAAAGCTGGGGCAAAGGGCTTGATGTTCTGCTGGTGATAAATATGCTCTTTGCAATATAAGGCTTGTATTTGAGTCTTGATAGCCGTACTTCGATGAGTCCAGAGGCTTCAGTGACGTTGGAGGAGACATGTTGGCGAGAAATTGAGACACTCTGTCCACTCACTCCCATATTGCTGTTCATTCACGTCGCTGCAGAGAGTGAATGTTGGGCCGGCTCCTGCGAGTCTTCAAATCGAAATAGTCTACGAAGTCGTCAACTGCGTCCAAGGGTTCAAGCCTCAAAAGGCTTACTACTTTATATTAGCGCACATGAGAGCCAACTGCGGGGCATAGTGAAGTAATTAATAAGAATGCTTAGTCCACGTAACTAAGCTGTCAGTCATGCGAGCGAAAGTCGTATCCTAAGTAGAGCACCATCGAACGAGATCCTTTCCGTACAGACAGCAGAGATATACTCTAGCGATATTGGGACCATAAGCAGTCTCATCACCAAAGAGCGCGCGAAGGTTCCAAAGAAACAAGGTTAACATATCTAGGGTTTGTACGCGACGGATAAGCCAGTAGTTATACAGCCAAGTATCTTAGATCTCGAGGTGACCATTAGATCTGGGAAGGCTTTTGGCTATATCACTGCCTTGGACATGGCCCGCTGATGATATTTTTCGTGTCAAGGTCAGCGACAATTAAGGGATGGGTTCTTCTGCTCCGCAAATGAGCGTCTGTATCTGAATCCATCGCTCTGGAGGCGTTTAATATAAATGTAATTGTCTGCGGCAAAAATGTTCATTGGGATCAGAGGTCGTTAACTTCCCTGCTCCATCGCCACTTGATGGATAACTCTTACGTGTGAATCCACTCCCTACCTCATTGGAATTGCCTTAATCATTATGAATACAAAATGAATATTTTGCTAAAGAACTAAGTAACACAATAATACAATTAAGTTTTTCACGTTTCGGAATGGTTATGTATATTGTTAATGTCGCAGATGGCTTTTAGATAGTAGCCAGAACCCTGATGCAATTCGGGGTTGTCTAAAAATCGTTGCACTGGCTTTATGAAGCTTAAAACGCGTGCTTCGTCGCGTCTCACTCACTCACTCAGATGATTGGTCGCTTCCGTGCGGTGTTTTCCAGCGAAATTTGTTTTAGTCAGCTGGCGCGTTATTAACACACACTTAATCAAGACCCATGATCTGAATGTAGACAATTCCTAGGGGATTTTGCCAGTGCAAATCCAGAACAAATTAATAACAAGGTGATGAGGGTATTGACGTAGTAAGCTGATTATGCATGTACTTCCGATCCTTAGTTACGCACTAATTACCCATAGAGGTGCTTACTGGCTAAGAATACGACTAGAAGTTAATGGTGTGATGTAACGACATCCACAAGGCTATACACGGAATCAACTCTCAGGCTCGGAAGTCGGTCAATCACCTTCTTTCTCCAATTCTAGAACGAGCAGGTTACCCTGACGGTGAGAGTCAATTGCAATACGAACTACTGATACAATACGAACCATGGACTCAAAATCACGGGTCCCAGTCTAAAAGAGCGTCATGGTCACGTTGAACTTGTGAAAAATACCCTATAGTTGCAGCTCGTGCGCGAGACTCCGAGCACTGATGGTTCCACCCTCGGCTTTAAATTACGGCAAGTTTTTCATTGTCCGCCGGACCCGACGGTGTCTCAGAGCCCAGCCTCCCCCGCCTCGGCGTCCACGAATGACGTCCAGACCCGCTCGAGCTGCCACTTTTTCAAGATTTGGTAGTCCCGTAAATGGCTTGGCTCGACGGCATTTCTATTGAGCTTTCTGGTCTGTTTCTCGTCTGGGACCTTCTGGAAATGAGTACATGATAGTATTGGAGGAAATGCATAAACAGAAGAGTCCGTGTTTTTACAGCACCTACACGTTTAGGCGGTCAGTCTCACTCATTCTGATAGGTAATGCGGCGAGACTGCCATTTTGTTAGACCTGTTCATTAGAGATGCACAATGTCGTCACTGTCCTCTCTGTGCATGCAGTACACGGCTGAGGCTGGGCTTAATTCACCGATCTACCAAATCACAGAGTCAGGAGCAAATGAGATAGCCGTTTTTGTGAATCAACCATGCCGTGTGACCATTACGTCGAAATGTCCGATCTCAACAAAGAAGCATAATCCCAATTCAGCACTAGCGGGGCGGTCGATACCCGGGTAGGGCCATGATCAGCCCCTGGCTCATCTAATAATAACCCACCCGCCCTGTGAATACGAGCTAAGCATAATTCTTAATGCAAAACCCCATGTCATAATAACATGACGCACAGAGCAGTCGGATGTTTCGGCATGCAATCCACTGCAGTGCTGGGCTGGATTTCCTTGCATGCATTTGCTGATCTCAACAGCCCCGCAGGAATATCACGAGGCCAGAGTTTCTCCGGACAAGACGATGGATCATACTTCGTATAGGTGATATTAGGGCGCAGCTAGTGCACCGTACTGCGTATCCTATTCTAGAAGCCTAGAGGTCAGATCCCAATTCTCACATAATATAAGGGCATATATTTACCCAGCTCCAATTCACTTTTATTATCACATCTCATCACTCACTCTCAATCTTCTACATCACAGCCCCTCACATCACAAACCTTCTCATTCCCAACTCTAAACCGTCACCATGAAGTTCGCTGCTTTCACCGCCCTCGCCGCCGTCTTCGGCTCTGCTGCTGCTGCCAACAAGGCCAATGTCATCAACGACTGCACCAACACCATCTACGTCCAGTCTTTCCCCTACGGCGGCGGCGCTCCCGGCCCCTTGACCACCGTCAAGCCCGGCCAGCGATTCTCCGAGGACCTCCGTGCCTCTGGCTCTACCATCAAGATCGCCACCACCCGAACTCTCACCAAGCCTCTCTTCTTCGGCTACTCTTCCGAGTCTCAGCCCAACAACGTTTACTGTATGTTTCCCTGCTGCCTTGACCCAAGGACACCACTGACATTACTCTTCAGACGAGTTCAGCACTGAGTACGGCAACCCCTTCGCTGACAAGCACAACATCTTGAGCCCTGGTGAGGGTTGCGAGAAGTTCGACTGCAAGGCCAACGATGCCAAGTGTTACAGCACCCCCAGCATGAAGAAGGTCTACGGTTGCCCCAGCCCCGTCAACCTGTACGCCAAGGTCTGTGCGAAGTAAATTGATAGCGTTGTCATCAACTTTGCCTCCAGGGGCATTTAATACGACCAGATGAATGGATGCCGGCCTGGTTTCATGGATAACTCACTGGGTTAATACTTCTTCATTACATACATTATTCAGCGGCTTCAAGTCCTTTAGATAGAGTGCTTCCCACAAATCGGAAGATCAATACATATTGTTATCAATCAGACCTTCATCTGGTTGTCATCCATGCAGCCATGATCTACCAGTAATGCTCACTCGACTGCTTCACAGTTGGCTATGTTGAATACAAACCGTAACACGTAATTGTGGAATATTGTCTATGGCATGAGAGAAATTATAGGCTACACAAGTCGCGTTACGTTGGACGTCGGATTGCCTACGCCTCCCACTTAGTTACAACATGATCATCTGGATAGCCGACTTAGCTAACGCTCTCAACTCCGTTAGCCTTGACAAAGCGATAATTCCGTTTGGTGCACTCTGTGCGCTAGACATGTATTTTCGGAGCTTAAGTTTAGGAAAGTGCCTGACAAGAACAGGAAGACATGAATTGCTGTATTGCGACTAGATAGAAAAAGGCAAGTTTAAATTGACGAGGTCAAGAAGGAGTGGCTTCAAGACGTTGCATAAAGCTGTGCTCCCCAGGATTATGTGTATACAAAGTTGATGCTAAACTACTCCTGTAATTGGTCATACTGCCTGCCACTCATCCCATAGATTAGTGTATAAGGTTCTTGCTTTAGCTGGATATACTGGGTCATTTTCTGTCGAGATTGCAAAGTCCTGTTAATAGAAAAAACGAAGGGGAGGTCTTGTATTGAACATTGTAATAAGCAGTTGTTGTGCGTTCTTTTTTAACAGGAGCGTGTCTAAACCAGGCCCGAGAGCAGAGAATAACAGTCGGTTTTGTGAGTTCAAGGTCAAGACAGCGAATCTTAGCTAGATGATTGCCCAATCAGGGCTGTCGCTCCATATAATCAGGATCTCGATGAGTTGTGACATAAATGGGATTGAGGAGCATTCGACCCCCAACGACGTTTGATGTCATCATCATCAAGTAATGACAGCAAAAGGAACATAAAAATCATCTGAACATGTCGTCCTGATTTCGTACATCTTGCATCAGCATGCGCTTTTATTGGCCAGCATGATATCGTCATTCCAGCGTCTGCAACCACAGTCATGTATGCTCATTATGAAATTGGTCGATTCCGCAGAACTTGGCAAAAGACGAGACTTTGTGACTTCATCAATTGTCTCGTGGGTAAAACGGTAGGTACGTAGGCGCCGGATGCGAAATTGCTAGAGGATGGGGCTTTGCAAGCTGTCTTCTGTAGCTGAAAGCTTATCGCAGTGCGTCTTGGGTAAATATGCTATTGCAGAGAATGGACTGGCCGATCTCGGGATCTTATCGCGCGACAGAAAATACTGTAATCGAACCAGTAGTCTACGAATGCCGTTGATGGCAGCAGACCGACGGCAGATCCTCCATGTTTTTTACCCCTCAACACCACAAACTTACCTCGATGTAGAAAAACGCGTGTTTGGAAAGATGCAACGGCGGTGTCAAGCAATTGGGCCGTCGTGGAAGTCAGCTGGTGCCTTCTGAGCTGTCAGTCGCCGGCAAGCTACCGTTTAATGGCATAGCGGCGGGTGATACTCCGGGAAGCGAGGCATATTTATGTAACATCCATATTCTAGAAAAGGTCCAGAACATAAAAGATCAGGTTCGTTATCTACGAGCAATTGAAATGCCGTGCCATGGACACACGCTGTTGGTTGGAACCTGAGATAGCAGAGCAAAAAACACCCCGCAACCGGCTGCGATTTACCGATGCCGAACAAGGTTGCGTCACCCGATACGGGGACCCAAAACATGTCGATGGGCACGGACACAAAAGTCCGGTATCTCTGAGCGAGATGCGGAGGTCCAAAGACAAGACAAGATGCGGGGTGCGATGACCTAGAACGCGATAGGAAATTGTAATACAAGTACCGCGGATGGCTTCAACCAGCTGATGCGTCGCTGCGACATTGCACCGATACAAGAGGGGAATGTGACCCGGGGTTGACGGCGTAGAACCGTTCAAGCGCGGAAGCAAACTCCATGGTCCACTTGATCTGCGCCCAATCCCGTCAATGGCATTTGTCGCTGGCACTAGAGAATTAGTCCTTATCACCGATCACATGACCGGTTGCTTAGCGGGATGCCCGTTTATCTTGCAATCATTCGATCGTTGTTTGGGCCAAAGTGGCGTCAACCATGGGAACAGAATGTGCGGCCGGGTCTAGATCAATGACACACGTAGCAAATATATAGATTGACATGTTCCCTTTCCCAGCAGTTGATCAATAAACCTCCATCAACTCCACGGTACTCTGACCTACCAGCCAGCAACATGTTGACTCTCGGCACACTCATCTTCTTCGCCGTAGCGGCTGCCATCGCTCTCGCCGTGAAGACACTATCTAAACCGCAAAAGGAAAACCTTATCTCAAGAGCCATCCCCGCTGCTGCACCCCTCACTCAACCCCTCCCCTCAACATGGTACAAGTCAGACGACATCTACGAACTTGAGCGAAGAGCCATCTTCTCAAAGAAATGGATCCTGCTCACTCACAAGATGCGCTTCGACCAGACTGGCGCCTGGGTTAGATACGCTGAAGCTGGTTTCGACTTCTTCCTCATCCGAAATGCAGAGGGTACCATCAGGGGCTTTCACAACATCTGCCGTCACCGCGCTTTTCCCGTCGTTGTCAAGGATAATGGCCAGAACAACGTCTTGTCCTGCAAGTATCACGGCTGGTCCTACGGCATGAACGGTCAGCTTGCCAAGGCTCCTCTGTATCAGGATCTCCCTGGTTTTGATCGCTCCAAGAACGGTCTCTTCCCTCTTCACACTCATGTCGATGCCAAGGGCTTTGTCTGGATCAACATGGACGCCAAGGCTGTGCCTGAGAACCCATGGAGTGAGGAGCTCAGCCAGACAGAGAACCACGGATCTTTCGACTTTGACGACTACAAGTTTGACCACGTCAAGCAAGATACTAGCAGCTTCAACTGGAAGACATTGGCCGACAAGTCTTGCACTGGTAGCAACATCGATAACTTTGAGAACGCCGCTGAGAAGAAACCTGTTGTCAACGACTTCTTCTTCCCCAACGCCTCCATGACACTCTCGTAAGTTCCCGACCAACTAAGTTGCAACGAGCAATGACTAACTGATTCAGTCCTCATTTCTTCTTCCTCTTGCGATGTGTCCCTACATCAGCCACAAAGTCCCAACTACAATATGAAGTCTACCGCCACAAGAATGCCAGCGAGTCCGACTTCAAGAAGGTCGAGGAGATTCTCCAGCAAACAGCCAGCGAGCAAGAAGCCCCCGCCGAGAAGAACCTCCGTGCCGGCGTCCTCGTTGACCAGACCCCTCTTCAGTTCCAGAACCAAGTGTATCAACTAGTCGAGCACCACCGCAAGCTCGAAGGTGTTGCTGGTCGTGAGATTCGACCCGCTCAGCAGATTCTTGACAAGTCTGCTACCAAGACTGAGCAAGACGAGAGTCTCTACTCTTCCTGCTCTGGTCTCTCATGTGGTAAAATAGCCAAGGATCTTGCTTGGTAATCGTGGAGTTTGTAAAAATAGAATCGGCGTATAGATGGAGTGGTTTTTGCATATAAGGTTACAGACGGTATAGAGAGAAGATCTATATCGGCAGCGTCTTGTAAATAGGTTCTTAGTTTAATAGCATAGTTATGACAATAACGCATAGCTCGATCAAGTGTAAATCACGTCCTTCTATCTCTTCTTCTCGTGGCAGTCCTCCTGGCTGACGCAAACAGCACCAACCTCACATGTTCTAAGTTGCGAGCTAGGCCTTTTGTTTGAGGTTGGACCTATCGCTGAGGACTTACACAACCGCATAGGATTGAGTTAGACAATTGCCTCTACCGCTACAAGATTCGGCTGATGACTATGTATCTATGTAGTCTTTTCCAGTACAAAACCTTTGCAGGCCCAGCACGCAACAACAAGATCCCTCTTCTTCGTCTGCAACTCGCCCGAGAACTCCAGCTTATCATCTCTCTCAACCGCAACAATCGTTCCATACTCATCAATCCACTCTGCGACCTCAGTCGAGTTCTCCTGCGCCGTCAACAGAAGCTTCTTCTTCCAATCATCAGAATCGCGGTATCCACGCTTATGCATGAGGGCCTGCATCCTGTCCTCTTCGACCTTGCTCAAGGCGCGCTTGATGGGAATCATATGGTAGAACTTGCATACCCGGCCAGATTTCTCCATCACGACGTTTCCCTGGATGGTACCTCTCTTTTGGCCCCTGATAACAATGAGTGGCGTGGGGCCGAGACCAGCGGCGAAACTGAAAGGGATGTTCATCTTTTCGCCAGAGTAGAGCTTCAGATCATCATCGTATCTGATGAAAGCGTCGTTTCCTGTAGCCTCACCAAGGCGACGAACTTCGCTGGGCAGAAGTCGGCAGATTCGCAGCTGCCATGGATTTCCGGCTTGAGTATTACGACTGGAGATGTGATATGTTGGCGTGGCTGGACTGGTCTCTGTTTCGTATACATAGCGGCCCTGAATGTTGAAGGACTGTTTGGTTGGAGAAATGGATGCCTGAGAGAAGAGAGGCGCCTCTAGTCGGAGTGACAATGCATTGCGAGGAGCTTCTCCGGAAGAACTTGACTCGACAAGACTGGTCTGACTCATTTTGGAAGAGATTGTTCTATGTAAAAACTTGGTTAAATTGTGAAATAGGCAGATGAGTAAATTGACCTGACTTTGATGAACAAATGCTGATGTTTTATATTAACAATACGCCCGTAATACGAAAACGTTCGAGTGCCGCACTGTAGCCCGGCGTCGGAGATATCTTAACTATGCTGACTCGAGCCACACTGGACAAACAGCTATCCGCTTTGGGCAGGACGATTGGTTCAGCTTGAGAAATGCCTCAAGCTGATCAGTGTGGTAAGTAGGGGCAGGG
>JAAOAW010000183.1:0-124991 GCA_013186925.1 Fusarium succisae | reverse complement strand
GCGTTGACAAGCGGGTAGGGCAATGATTTCCTCTTCCATAGTATTCCAAGCTCTGTAACTATTTTTAGGTTAATAAAGTTTCGTCGTGCTCCACTGTCAACCTAAGTGTCTAGCCATCTCCCCTTGATCTGAACGGGTAGCACTAGGCAGATTGGTGTGCTTGTTGTTTGCATTACTCCTAGAGCACTTGCGTCTCGTCGTAGACTCTGCTCTTCGCACATCTGTGGCTCTGTTACAGATGGCGTCTGTCTTTTCCCGAGGCGTTGCGATGGACTTTCTCACAGTTGCTATCGCAGCATCCTTCGCCGTCGGTGCAGTCGTTGATGAACTCTTCGTCGAACAGCTGCTGCTGGTATTGTTCTTCTAGTTCATTGCTGATGTCCTCGTCCGAAATTGCTTATCTGGACAGTATGTCGTTATCATCTAGGTGTAGGCCGTCTGCCTTCTATTAACATTGTAATTCGTCGGTATTCTCCGAGCTGGTGTCGTTGATCGATACTGCTTTCTTAGGTGCGTACTTCCCTTGAGTTATATCGTCGAATTCCTTTTCCGCTTCTTCGATCATTCGTTGAGACTGTTTGATTCCGTCTAGGAGATCCTTGTTTTTGTGGATCTGTCGGTAGTGTGCCATGCTGAATCGAAGTTCCAACACTCCGAGATTGTTGTGCCATATAAAGGGTAGGTATCCCTCTGTTTCTTCCTTTCCATAGGGCTTGTCGTTAGGTATGCCGGGTATCGTGACTGGGAAACAGTCGTTGTTGAGTTTTTCTTGTTTATGTGTGTCGCACTAATGGTTTCTGCATGAGACCCATGATATGTCTTGGTGTTGTTCGTGCGTAGGAAGTGTTCGTACATCGTCTTGCGGGTTGAACTCCTCTTCCTTATGTCGTGGGAGTTCCAACACTCCGAGATTGTTGTGCCATATAAAGGGTAGGTATCCCTCTGTTTCTTCCTTTCCATAGGGCTTGTCGTTAGGTGTGCCGGGTATCGTGACTGGGAAACAGTCGTTGTCGAGTTTTTCTTGTTTGTGTGTGTCGCACCAATGGTTTCTGCATGAGACCCATGATATGTCTTGGTGTTGTTCGTGCGTAGGAAGTGTTCGTACATCGTCTTGCGGGTTGAACTCCTTTTCCTTATGTCGTAGGTTCATGGCGTCGTTAGTATGGTAAGCTCTGACTAGTATCGTGCTAATTGTATCGGTATTTGCATGCTCCCTGGCTCCCTGTATGCAGAAGTCCTCATAATCTAGGTACGTTCTGATCCCACCTTCGTCGTAGAGTGGTTCGTACTTTTGTCTCCACTTCTGTTCGATTTCTTCGTCTCTGTGGCGGAGGTATCGTGCTGCTCGTCTAGCTGCGCCTCCTCTGTGTCCTATACTTCGGTCTTTCTTATGTCGTCGCGTGCGGATGTTGTCTCCTGCCTCGCATTCTTATTTCCATGCTTCTTCTATGTCCTGGAGCGTGGTTCTGATTAGGATATCATGGGATATCGTCGATGGTCCGCAAGGCTTGCTTTTGTTTGTCCTGGTTAGGGGTAACTGGGCTTCCTTGTCTCATCATTCCCAAGGTTTATGGTTCTTCAAGCTCTCTTCGTTTTCTGAACTCTTTGATTTTTTTTTCTTTTGCTTCCTGTCTTCTCTTCTGTTATTGAGCTCGGATATGTTTTTTTCTTAGGATCCTGCATATGCTGGCAATACTTTTCTTTCTAAGTCTTATTCTTACGTTCCTTTCGTTCTTCTTCAGTAACGTTTTCGTCCTTCTTACGTCCTGAGGCATAGGGTTCTGGCTCTATCCAGTTAATTCCTATTCCTCTATGGCGATACTTTTCTTTCTGAGTCTTGTTCTTGCGTTCCTTTCGTTCTTCTTCAGTGACGTTTTCGTCCTTCTTACGTCCTGAGGCGTAGGGTTCTGGCTCTATCCAGTTGATTCCTATTCCTCTGATGTTGGGCATGTCGTACCCACTTCGGGTCATTCCTAGAGTCTGGGTTCTTATTGCTATTTGTGGTTCAGGCTGCTGGGTTAGTCCTAGAGTTTGCCTACCTTGGTTAGGGTCCCGTGGCTTGCGTGGTTCCGGGCATTGTCGTGCCATGTGTCCAAAATGGTTACAGTTATAGCACTTGCATTTGGACATGTCGCGTGGTTTGCGTTCGCGATTATCTAGTTATATAGCTCCTAGTGCCATAGGGCCTGATTAGGTTCCATACGAGGTGTCGTTGCGGTGATTGCCTCGTCGTTGTCCTTGGTTTCGAGAGTTACCCTGGTGACTTTTGTGTTTACGTCGTTGGTTAGGGTAGTATGGATTAAAGTCATTTCCACGTTTGTAGTTTGCTTTCTCTCGTCTGCGTTTATACTATCGTTCGTCGATCTTGATCGCCATGGTAATATAAGTAGTCAGGTCATCGGGTCTGTCCGCAAGGTACAGTTCGTCCTTGACTTCTTCTTTGAGACTTCGGTAGTAGATCTCCATAAGGGCGTCATCGTCCCACTAGGTCTTGGCTACTAGTTGGCGGAACTTGGCTAAGTGCACGGCGCACGACTTCTGCTGTTTGAGTGCAAGCAGTTCGGCCGCAGCTTGTCGTTCCTCATTGACTACTCCGAAATTGTCTTTAAGTGCTTGTTCAAAGTTATCCCAGTCTGCGAAGATATTCTGGGTATCTTGGTCTTGGAGATTTTCTTCGTTCTCGAGGTAGTCCCTTATGATAGGTTCGAACCATTCTTTGGCGCTACCTTGGATCAGGGGTGCAGTGAGCAAGACTTTCTTAGTAGGGGTGTCCAGTGTGTTTTGGAACAAGCGGAAGTATCCTTTTATTCTGGTAAGGAATGGAACTACGTTAGTTGCTTGTCCCTTGAAAGGCTCAGGCTTAGGTAGCTTTAGAGCTTCGCCGAGGTCTCTCCCTCGATGCTCACCACCGCCGTTATTGTTGGTTGCAGCATTCTGCTGGTTGTTTATCTGAGCTTGCAAGGTTCTGACCAAGTTGCGAAGCTGCTGAACTTTAGCTGCCGTTTTGGCGTTACTAGGTAGAGTTCCAGTGTAAGGGGGTGCTGGACCGGTGTTGCTAGATATCTTAACAGTATGATATTGCTCAGTCGTTTAACGCAGTACGTTCTGAACAAGAGCTATCAACGTATGACGGTAGGGGTTTTAAACAGGGAAACTAGTCCGTACTAGGTTTATGTTTGCAGATTGCGTAGGGCGTTGTACTAAGCACGTTGGTTTAGAGTCACGTCTCTTAATAGTCAATAGTGCGGGTGAGGCTTATTGAGGTAAAGAAGTGTTATTGATAGCTGGTGAGCTAAGTTCTATCTAAGTGCTAATGAGCGTGGTCTATATACTGGTGGTGATCACGGTTGAGTGATTATGGTCACTGAGTGACTGTCCTGATCACTGGTGATCGTGGGTTGATCACGGTGATCGAGCGTAGTGAGTGAGCGTGATCAACTACAATTGGTTGAAAATTGTGGGGGGCACGTGACGTAGTCGCTGAGATCGTAACAAGAAGCGCTTACGTCACGTATACCCTACTCAATTTTCACTAATCACTAGATAACTTACGCTTTACCCCGGTACATATCGTAAGCCTTATTAATTAACTTACAATATAAACTTATAACTTACTATAAGCCTAGCTTACTTTACCGTAAGCTACCTAGTATATATATATATTTATTTAGTATTAAATAGAACTTAGCTTACTAGCTATTAATATATTTATCTAAATAATACTTCTTTACCTTAATAAGCCTTACCTATACTATTAACTATTAAGAAACGTAACTTTAAACTAATATACTTAGTATAATACCCTACGTAATCTATAAATATAAACCTAGTATAGACTAGTTTCCCTATTTAAAACCCTAACTGTTATATATTAATAGCTTTTATTTAAAATATACTGCATTAAATAACTAAGTAATATTATACTATTAAGATATCTAGTAACACTAGCCTAGTACCTCCCTACACTAGAGAACTACCTAGTCTTACTAAGATAATAGCTAAGATCTATTAGCTTTGCAATACTATCTATAATATAAAGGCACGCGCCTGTAAACAGGACGCAGCCCTAGTCAGGAATACACACAGCAATCCCTAAATGGAACAAGATATTAGCAAAGCACTAAAGCTGCCTAAACCAGAACCTTTTAAAGGATAAGCTACGGATATAGTCCCCTTCCTAACCTAAATAAAGGGCTATTTCTACCTATTCCTAACTAAGCTAGATAACGCTATAAAGAAGGTACTCTTTACTATACTATTAATCCAAGGAAATACTAAGGATTAGTTTAAACCTATCCTTAAGGACTACCTTAAGAATAAAGAAATTATATAGGACTAAGAGACTATTAATATCTTTACTAACTAGCATAACTTTAAAAGTATACTTAAAGATAACTTCAGAGTAGTTAATAAAGAATAATAAGTAGCCACTAAAATCATAATACTTAAATAAACTTACTTATATACTATATATTTTGCTAAGTTTAGGTAGCTTGCTTTAAAGACTTAATAAGATAATAAAGCTCTTATAGAGGTCTACTACAGAGAACTTAAAGAGAAAGTTAAGGATAAGCTATATAAGGCAGACTGACCTAATAATATTATAGAGTATATTATAATAGCAATTAAGATTAATAAAAAATAGTATAAATATAGAAAAGAGAGATCTATAAAGACAGGATAAGGGAGTAACTTTAACCCCTATTACCCTAACTAAGAATATAATAATAACCAGGGTAACTCCTAAAACTAAGGATAATAACAAGGTAACCACTATAATAACACCTTGTACAGAACTTAATTAGGCCTTATAGCGCTAGGAGCTATATAGCCAGATAATTATAAGCGCAAACTACGCAATATATCTAGATATAAGTGCTATAACTATAACTAGTTTAGACATATGGCATAACAATGCCCGGAACTACGCAAGCCACGGGACCCTAACTAAGGTAGGCAAACTCTAGGACTAACCCAGTAAATAGAACTATAAATAGTAGCAAGAACCTAGACGCTAGGGATAACCTAAAGTAGGTATAATATGCCTAATATCAGAGGAATAGGAATTAACTAGATAGAGCTAGAACCCTACGCTTTAGGACATAAGAAGGATAAAAACGTTACTAAAGAAGAACAAAAAGAACGTAAAAACAAGACTTAGAAAGAAAAGTATTGCTAGTATATACAGGATCCTAAGAAAAAGAAACATATCTAAGTATAATAGCAGAAAAGAAGATAAGAAGCTAAAAAAAAGAAAATTAAAGAATTCAGGAAATAAAAAGGACTTAAAGAACCTTAGACCTTAGGAATAATAAGGTAAGGAAGCCTAGTTACCCCTAACCAGGATAAATAAAAGCAAGCCTTATAAACTATTAATAATATTCTAATTAGGACTACGCTTTAGGATATAGAAGAAGTATAGAAATAAGAATGTAAGGCAGGAAATAATATCTGTATATAATAATATAAGAAAGACTAAAGTATAGGATATAGAGGAGGCATAGCTAGATAAGTAGTATAATACCTTTGCTATAGAGATAAAGAAATTAAATAAAAGTAAAGATAAAGATATAAACTACTTTATAATAAATATAGAACTAGAATATACCTAGACTATAAGGACTTTTATATATAGGGAGCCAGGGAATATATAAATACTAATATAATTAGTATAATACTAGTTAGAGCATATTACACTAGTAACGCTATAAACCTATAATATAAGGAAAAGGAGTTTAACCTTCAGGATAATGTATAAACACTTCCTATACATAAATAATACCAAGAGATATTATAGGTCTTATATAGAAACCATTAGTGTAACATATATAAGTAAGAAAAACTAGATAATGACTATTTCCTAGTCATAATACTTAGCATACCTAACAGTAAACCCTATAGAAAGGAAGAAATAGAAAGATACCTACCCTTTATATAGCATAATAACTTTAAAGTATTAGAACTATAATTTAGTATAGCACACTACTAACAGATTTACAAGACTAAGGATCTCCTAAACAGAATCAGACAGAATTAATAAATAATTAAAGAAGCAAAAAAAAAGTTCAATAAGATAACTTAAGGAAAGTACGTACCTAAGAAAGTAATATCAGTTAATAATACTAGCTCAGAAAACACTAACAAGCTATAATATTAATAGAAGGCAGACGGCCTATACTAAGACAATAAGCAATAAAATATAGATAAAGAACAATTTAAGGAATTAGAAGAATATTTCTAATAGTAACTATTTAATAAAGAATTCATTAATAACTATACCGATAGCAAAGGATACTGCATTAGTAACTATAAGAAAGTCTATTACAATGCCTTAGGAAAAGACAGACGCTATCTATAACAGAGCCACAAATACGTAAAGAGCAAGGTCTATAATAAGATATAAGTACTCTAGGAGTAATATAAATAATAAGTATACTAATTTACTTAGTACTACCTATTCAGATCAAGGGAAGATAGCTAAATACTTAGGTTAATAGTAAAGCATAACAGAACTTTATTAACCTAAAAATAGTTACAGAGCTAGAAATACTATAAAAGAAGAAATTATTGCCCTACCTGCTTATTAATACAGAAGGTCAGTTCTTTAACTATAATAATAGTATCGTGGATTAAGAGACTAATTACCTTAAGATCCTTATTAAAGGAAGAAAACAAAGAGTAGATTTTAATATAATACCTCTAGAACAGGATATAGATATCCTCCTAAGTATAACATAGCTTAAATAAGAAAACCTATCCATTGATTAAAAGAATGGCCAGGTTACCTTCCCTAGTAACCCTAATAATAATAGAAAGATAATTATAAGGAATAACAAGAGATCTTAAACCCTAACTACTAGAGAAAGCATAGGTAAGCGTAGAATAAAGTAACTACTACCTCTAAAAGGAGTATAATATAAGTACAAAAAGGGTATATAAAGCAAGAAATAGATCCTAGGCATTCTTTAATAATAAGATCTATAAAAGGAACCAGAATAAATAATAAGCCAGGACAGACTAGTAAACGTACCGGAAGAATACTAAGTATATAATAAACTATTTACAGAAGAATTAAAAATAGAAGTCCCTAAATATAGCAAATAGGACTATGAAATTAACCTAACGGATAATAACTTGCCATTTTAGAAGCTATACTTACTAAACTAAAGGGAACTGTAAGTTTAAAAGGAATATATTAAGGAGATACTAAGTAAGGGCTATATTAGGGAATCTAGCTTATTATTAGCATTATTAATATTCTTTATACTAAAAAAGAATAAAAAGGACAGACCTATTATTAATTACTAACCGGTTAATATAAAAACTATCAAGGATTAAACCCTACTTTTGCTTATTACAGAACTTAAGGATTAATTATAAGGCAAAAAGATCTTTACTACTCTAGACCTTAAAGGTATATATAATCTAATCTATCTAATCTATATTAAGAAAGGTAATCTATATTAAGAAAGGAGATAAGTAGAAGATAGTATTTAGAACTAGATTTAGACTTTTTAAATATGTAGTAATGCTATTCGGTCTTACTAATGCATTTATAACGTTTTAGTAGATAATTAACAGTATACTTTAATAGTACCTTAATATCTTTATAATCTATTACCTAGATAATATCCTAATCTTCTTAGATAATGAAGAAAAATATAAGGAATATATCTATAAGGTTTTAAAAACATTATAAGATACTAAATTACTAGTTAAACCAGAGAAAAGTCACTTTTACGTTACAAGGGTAAACTTCTTAAGATATACTATTATACCTAGAAATATTAGTATAGAAGAAAAGAAAATCTCTGTAGTAGCAGAATAGAAAACACCTAATAACGTTAAGGAAACGCAAGCCTTTTTAGGCTTTGCTAATTATTACTAACAATTTATCAAGGACTTCAGTAAAATTGCGAATCCTTTAATAGAACTTACTAAAAAGGATAAACCCTTTAAATAGAATAATAAGGCTTAGATAGCCTTTAAATAACTTAAAGAAGCTATTGCTAGCAGACTAGTATTAGCTATCTTTAACCTAGAAAAGGAGATTAAACTAAAAACAGACTTATTGGACTTCGCTCTAGAAGGACAAATCAGTTAGTAAGATAATATAGGAAGATTATACCTTATTACATTCTACTTATACAAGCTACACAGAGCAGAGCTTAACTACCTAATCTATAATAAGGAATTCTTAGTAATTATTAACTATTTTAAAGAGTTTAGATATTATCTTATAGGAAGTAAGTACCAGGTTAAAGTCTATACCGACTACCAGAATATATTATACTTTACTATAACTTATAAACTTAACTAATAATAGCTACGCTATGCAGAATACCTATATAAGCTTAACTTTATAATTATTTACTGTAAGGGATTAGAGAATAGAAAAGCAGACATAATTAGTTATAGACTAGACTATAATACCGGTACTACGAAAGCAAAAGAATAAGTACTGGAAAAAAACGAGAAAGGAGAATACAGATTTACCTAATAAATGCAAATACTAGGATAGATACAGATAGCAACTACTAAAGAAATCCCAGGTAAACCTAAAGAATTTATATATAAATTCCACGGATATCTAGTATATAGACACCAGGGGGTTATAAAGACCCTAAAAAGACTTCTATAATATAGATACTAGGTTAAGTAACCTGTAGTAGAAAAGGTTATCAGATAATATAATATCTGCGTAAGAACGAAGGCATAACGACATAAGCCTTACAAAGAACTATAACCTCTTAAAGTAGCAGAAGCACCATAAAGCTTACTCACAATAGATTTTATTACCAAGTTACTATAGTCAGAAGAACCTTTAACCGGAATCTTTTATTTTATAATAGTATTATGTTTTATAATAGTATTATGGTTATTATTAAAAGACTTATAAAGTTTTTAATCTATATACCCTATAGAGAAAACACAGATACTAAATAAATAGCTTACGTTTTCTATAATAGGATAGTATAAAAACAAAGATTACCTAAAGAAATCCTTACTAACAGAGGCATAATATTTACTAGTAAGTTTTAGCAAGCACTAATAGCCTATATAGGAGTTAAATACAGACTTATAATAGCATTCAGACCTTAAGCAAACAGACAGATAGAATAAATAAACCAAGTAGTAGAACAGTACCTACGGTATTATATTAACTATAAGCAAGATAACTAGGTAAAGAAGCTACTATATACCTAACTAGCCTATAACACTGCCTATAACAAAAGTACTAAGCTTATACCCTTAGACGCTAACTTTAGCTACATACTAAAAGCATACTATAACGCACAAGAAACCAAAATCGTCAACCCTGTAGCTATAATCAAGAGCAAGGATCTAAAGAATATATATAATGAACTCCAAATGGAACTAGAATTTATCAATAAACAGATATAACGGTACTATAATTCCAAAAGGTTAAAAGGACTAACCTTTAAGGAGAAAGATATAGTATACCTATCTACAAAAAACATTACTACAAAACGACTAAGTTACAAGCTTGATTTTAAGTATATCAGGCCTTACAAGATAGTCAGGAAGATCTCAAAGAACAACTACAAGTTAGACCTACCTACAAAGGTTAGGCTCCACAAGGTCTTCCACATAGCACTACTTAAGTTAACAGCTAACACAATATACATTAAAATCGGCAATAAGCCAGAAGAAATCAATAGACCAGAACTCTACAAAGCAAAGGCAATCAAAGAAACACAGGTAAAAAACAGTAAATAAGAATATCTAGTAAAATAGAAAAACTACCTAGAAAGCAAAAACATATAGGAACCACTAAAACACCTTACTAATGCTTAACAACTCCTAAAGAACTTCCACCAGTAACACCAAAAGACAAAGAATTAAGGTTAAAAACCTTACCCCAGTTAATAATATCTAAAGCCCCTAATAATTAAGCCTCCATAGCAGCAAACAACTTAGCATTATCTAGAGCCTCTAGATTATCTATAGTCTTAACATTCTAACAGAGCATCTTATCACTACGCTCCTACAACTACCTTTTCTAATAATAAAGTTACATTAAATAACTTAGACGTTTATTAACTTACTATTATAACTGCAGTAACTCAGTTTCAGCTACCTCCTCTTCACGTTCTAAATAACGCTTCTCCACAGCAAAACAATTAGCTACGAAAAATCAGTACCTAGAAAGACTATAAAATATCTAAATAAAAACAAACCTTTAAGTATTAAGATACCTTTACTATTATATTTATAACCACGGCGCGTATACTAAGCGCATTTAAAGTAACCCTCCTTAGCCCAGTATTTAAGGCCTCAGGGTTCGTAATAATCGCATAGTATAATAAGGAAACCAGTATTTTTAATCAAGGTCGCTTACACTTAACAATTATAAGTAGCCTTAAACTCTAATATAGTATTAGCAAATCAGTAAAATATTATAAGTCTAAGTTAGCACGTACCAGGATAATGTAAAAAGAAAGCGAATATACAGGTCTTAAGGACAAGACTAACGGAAAGAAAGAGATCGTATTACAACCTAACAGGTAGAAGCGCTTACATTACATATACCCCACTTAATTTTCACTAATCACTAGATAACTTACGCTTTACCCCGGTATATATCATAAGCCTTATTAATTAACTTATAATATAGACTTATGACTTACTATAAGCCTGGCTTACTTTACCGTAAGCTACCTAGTATATATATATATTTATTTAGCATTAGATAGAACTTAGCTTACTAGCTATTAATATATTCATCTAAATAATACTTCTTTACCTTAATAAGCCTTACCTGCACTATTGACTATTAAGAAACGTAACTTTAAACTAACGTGCTTAGTATAACGCCCTACGCAATCTGTAAACATAAACCTAGTATGGACTAGTTTCCCTGTTTGAAACCCCAACCGTCATACTATAATACCTTCTAATTCGCTTTTTAAGGTATTTAGACTAAAATTAGGCCTTAATTACTAAAGTATTACTTATGTTACGATTCGTGCCCGTAATAGCGTTGTAAGGCTTCTATAAACAGCTGTACACACCACTGTAATTGCTACAATAGCAGTTATAGCCCAATCTTTTGCCCTGTGGCGTAGTGGTTAGGTGTGACCGTTACATTTAGGGTCTTTAAAGCCTATAGTATTAATAGTTAAGTAGCCTCTTTAGGAAACATTAGGGTCTATAGCTATATATTAAGCTTTAAGATTATAGTTTCTAGGTTAAAAAGAGTAAGTCTAGCTTCTCTAAAACTACCCTAGATATTACTTTCTATAAAGGTAGCCTAAAAAGCGATATAAAAGGCCAGGAAGAACTTAGTCTTAGAGATATAGGTTATAGAGTATCTAATTAGATACTCTATTTCTTAACTATAAGCCTTTTTTAGCACTGTAAAGTACCTAATATTAAGAGGCTAGAGTAAGTAAGATATATAAGCAGGTATATAGAGTATAATAATTTTATAATCTTAGTAATATTTCTTAAACTTAATAAAATAGTAGCTTTTATAACTATTAAGAATTAAAAGATAATAAGAACTAGTTAATTAGTTAATTATAGACCAATTAAAGTATTTTAGTTACTTAAGACCTAGCTTATTATTTATCTACTTATTTTAGCTTATTATAATAACCTAGTTAAATAGAAGGTTATATTCTTAGTATTAATTAGTAAGGTAATATTAGCCTAAACTAATAATAAATAGCAGGATTAATTAACCTTCTATATTAATTATTATAATTACTATAATCTATTCCTGGTTTCTAGGCTATACTAATTTTAGTCTTCCTTACCTTTTTAAGCCTATAATAGCTATTCTAGCTATAATAAGGCCTATTATAAAGCCTATTTTATTAAAGTTCTAGATATTATCTAACTAGATACTATACTTTATAATTATATTCTATATAAGCCTAAACTAGCTATAAATAATAGTTAGATCTTTATATTTAGCTTTTTAATAGTTATATCTTTAAAATAAATATATCTTTAGCTCTAGTTATTACTTTATAAAGTTATAAGCCTAGTGCTTACTAATAGGTAATATATTATGGTTAGCTAGTAGAGAATTAGCTATTTTTTTTATAAAATATAATTATAAGGGAAATCCTTATAAATCTAGGTTAAGAATAAATTAGACTATTATTTACTTCTTTAGATTAAATAGTTTTTATAAATTTAGGATAGAATTATATTAAGATTAAATACTATTTTAGTAATAATATAAAGTAAAGTAGCTAACTTTATAGATATTTATAGTATATTAAAGACTTAATTTTAGGTTATTTTAAAGGGCCTAAAGGGCAAAAAGGATTCTAGCTTTATTTAAGGACTGTAATATACTATGTGGTTAAAAAAGAATTAATTAGATAGTTAGATGTAAAGTTAAGGGATTTTTAGAGCGCTTGCTTATCTAGAGCGTTCGCTTATTAACCACGTTATACTGAAGATCGTATTAATGCTAACGCTGTTGTTTTTGCCTTAGCTATTGCTTAAAGCTTAGGCTGTCCTCGGAGCATCTTTCGTCCGGCCCTTTTACTATAATAACAATACAAGGATATCAAGACCACCAATAACACGTAGTTCGGAAAAGATTGCCGCACGAGCCCGAATGTTCCACCTTGCTGTGCACTTTGCCACGTTTTTGTAGTGGGCAAATTCACGCACTACGTGACGGAGAGTTTCCGCGTTTTCAGCTACTAACGTTAGTCAAATAAAAAGAACTTGAATTCCAAAAGCTTTAAAAGTCTCATCTAGGAACCAGTTCTTTAGAAATTCATATTCACTTTTTATTAACAAACTGTCAATCCGTGTCAATCCTCTAGGTCTTTCTATCAAAATGCCAGGCCACGTTTCTCTTCGCGTACTTAATCTTGACGCCTCGGTCCAATTCTACTTAACAGCCCTGGCCCCATTATCATATAAAGAGATGAGATTTCCATCTGTAGTTGGACTTGGATCCGCTTTATCCAATGATCCAATTCCCGACTTCTGGCTTCGTCAGCATACCCCTGGGCCGCAAAATAACTATGCAGATAAGCCAACCCCTGTCCACGTTTCATTCTATGCGAGCGAGCCCAAGCTTGTGGATGAATTTCATGCCGCAGGTATTCGCGCTGGGGGAGCAGACAATGGGACGCCAGGAGAACGCTCTTGGTTCCCGGGATACTACGGTAAACCTATCTTTTTACATACTCTTAAAGCTCGCTTATTAATATTGCAATCCTAGCGGCCTATATTTTGGATCCAGATGGAAACAACATCGAAGTTGTGTGCTTCCTTGAGCTTACGAAGTAGCTATCGTACTATTCCTAAGTAGAATTAATTGACCGCCTTTCGAAGGTCCCGTTACTTAGTCGCTGGAGTAATGGTCATGGCTGCGCCGCCGATCTATAAAGGTATTGGAAACCATCAGACGATGACAGTTCTAGAGTGCGTTACAATGTTACTTAAACTAGCGACAGTTTTGTTCTAGAATTACGGCCCTCAGCTAAAGCCCAGAAGCCCATACGCAACTACTGTTGTATAAGGCCGTTGTCGTCTTATAGCTTTTCAATTCATGTACGATAGCAGAGGAAGAATAGTAGATAACAAAAAAGGTATTTGCTCGAATTTACAAATATGTCTTTGTACGAACTGCTATTACTTGACAAGACTATAACCAGTCCCACTACTCCCAACCTCATTCGACCTCAAACTCAACTGGACCAATATGGGTCAATCTAATCGGCGGGCCGCTTGCATGCTCACACCCCTCCCTCGAAGAAGACTGACCAGGAGGCGACATTACATCTTCCTTCCTTCCATAACGCCACCATTCAACCTCCTCATTCTCACGAACTTTAAGTTGGTACCTGTGGCCGGGCTTAAAGACTCGGTCGCCTTCAAGGCCAGCAGATCGAAGGAACCTGTGAGTGATAATAGTAGGCTTTTCTGGCTCCAGCGTAATGAAGTACTGGTCATCGCGGCCTCCGAGTTCATAACTAAACTGTGGTCTTTTTGGACCTTTGGTAGACTCGAGCTGTAGCGGCAAACCAGTTGTGAGATCTGTACAGATGAAGTTTTTGCGACGCTGAGCAAGTCCAAGATTGAAGATGGTATGCCATGTGAATATAGTGATAGGGTCGGAAGCGTGTAGGATTGCAGTGATAGAGATAGTGGCGCTGGGGGGTGATACAGAGCCTCTGGTGAATGTCGGCGGATCAATGGAAAGGCTCACTGAGATTGTTGGAGGGCTAGGCATATTTTCAGACATCTCGCACGTGCCAGGGAAAGTTTGTTAAAGCAGTGATGCAAGTTAAAAGAAAATCTTGTTCCGAAACCAGTCTTATATATTTTGTGATTGCGCTGATGCGGTGACTCAGATGTTAATGATGTCCTGAGGCTGCCATGACATCATCTGTGATTGATGGTGAATACACGTGCATGATTCCAGCCATTCACATGTACACCCCAGGTTAGTGGATGGTATGACAGAAAGTGAAGCAGGGAATTATTCATTGTTTGCTAAAACCTTAGCGAGTCTGGCAACTACCTATGTAGATCAAAATTTGAAGCTAATCACACAAGACATCCTTTCGTATATGCACAATCCTCGTTGCTTATAAGAGATGAAAGCGTTATCTAAGCTTCACAGGCAACATTGTCGCACATTGGGTCTTCTCCATCACTCTTGGTGGGTTTCCCATAGTCTTTAGCGCAGATAGTACTCCAATGCAGCTCATTTGCAAACCACGAGTAACTATCGGCGTTCCTTAACGTTTGCTCGCGGTTCAACCGCTGGCTAAGATAGGGTCCATAGGCGACGTCATCCGTTCCCTCAGGAAGAATATCTTTCATCAGGAGATCATAGTGAGTAAACTCATGAACGAAGATTGAGCCAAGACTTTCCATCTTCCACGAGACCCTGGAGTCGAATTCACTGCAACTAATGGCTTTGACGCCATCATAGTCTTTACTGAGGCCACCATGGCCATAGCCAGCCTTTGGACAGATGATTATCTCCGGATTCTTACCACCGGCATCTCGCATCTCAGCTGATGTCGAACCATCACAGGCATACTTCTGGTCATCGGGATCTTTGTAGTCGGGGACAACTTTGATGTTTCCTAGAAGGGCATTGCCATTTCCGTCTTCAGGGTTATCTCCCAGCATTGCTCCGAAGACCTCTATATGAGTGGATAATCAGTCACTCGAATGCGAAACTGTTTGGCCTCTACTTACTGTTTACAGTTTCCCTGTCATCAGGATTGAACCATTTTGCAAAGATTTCATCTGCGCGAGAGCCGGGCGTAAGTGCATAGTATGCAAGCTGTAAGGCATCACGCGCTCCATCTTTGGCTTGCTTCTTCTCTTGCTCCGAGAGACCCTTGCCGATAATTGGATGGTCACGCTTGTCAAGATTACTGAGAAATGAGGAAGTAGAGGGCTGGAAAGACGGAGGTGTTGGTGAAGCCAGGACAAGGAGCCCGACGAACAGTAGAAGAATGGTAGAGTGCATCGTGGATTCGTGGTGGAAAGGCTTTTGTGTTTTGTGTACTTAAGTGAACTAGATGATTCTGCTAATTGAAGATGCAATTGCGATTTTCAGACTGGCACTTTGGTCCTTCTTATATATTCGAGTTGATTTATCGCCAGTAGTTCCTGTCCCATCCCACTGCATGACAATGAAGCTACCTGGAGGTTTCTTCCTTCGTCTGGTGCCAAAGTGATCAAGATCTTGGGGCTCTATGAAAACAAGTCGAACGTCATAATCGCTTGATCATACAGACTCGGAACAAGGTCGTGTGCAGGGTGATTTCATTTTCGTTACGCAACCGCTCCTGCACACGCTCAACCAAGATGATTAAACGAGTAACGCTCTGATATGTAACCAGTCATCATACCGAATGTAACAGACACGGGATACGCATGGCTATCACTTGCCATGTTGGTTCAGCCTTGTGTGAGTGGATCATACCCCATGAAACAGTCTCAAGAGGTGCGTGCATAGAAATCATAGCATGTTGACATCATTACCGACATCACATGCTTTTCAACCAACCTAGATTGCTTTCCTTTCAGGAACGTGGTGCCCTCTCTTCGGGGGGGGGGGGGGGGGGGGGGGGGCGTTGACCCCCGGCAAGGATTGAGGCAGATCTATGCCGTTGGTTGTTCCTGTTAGGATCTTTTGTCAATGCAAAGACCCAACACATCAATTATTGACTAATTCCCAAACAGAGTATCCACTATGCTTAGCTCTTTAGGTAATGCCCGAGCAGAATTGTGTTGGTAGTAATCACACTCGGGTTCACAATTAGGCCGGATGTCAAAGCACCCTTATAATGACCAGCTTTGAAAATTTATTCCCAGATCAGTGATGATTGTAATGCAATAGTGACGAATGCTGTAGAAATTTTGACTCTGCATCCTTAGGTCGTACCTTGGTAAAGCATTGTCTCCTGAAGTACTCGTAAAGCTTTTTACGCAATAGAGATGCGCACTGATACAGGTAATTCGTTGCCCGACTATCGAAACGCAGGAGAGACCGAGCAGTCTGTGAGCATGAATAGTGTAGGATCTTTCTCGTATCCGAGCTGGCGACAAATGTAACAGACTCCCCTGGTTATATTGTGACTGGAATGCAAGGAACTCCCGTCCTTTCATGTCTCATAGTACAGGAAGATCCACACTATCCACTAGCATGGGCTCTGCAGACTCTGGACGGCTGTTATGATTATTGCCTAATGTATTTTCAAGCATGAGGCTCAAAAACCTGATCCTATCTTCGTAGTAAACACTAACATTTAGTCATATATCATCTCAACTCCGCCAATGTCATCATCGTCGAGTGTCTCTTCCAAGTCTGCCTCGATAATATCCTCCTCGTCTTCATCTTCATCCCCCATAATCTCCTCACCCATGACTTTCCACCTATTCTTAACATCCAAAAACGCGTTATCGACATTCTTGCTTACAAACCACTTGAATCCGATCCGCCTGTAACCAACAGCATATACCTGTTCTGCTGGTGATAGATAAGCCTGTGTATGCTGCGCGCTGTTACCCGTGCTTAGATTACCCTGAATATTCGCCAGTCCACCTGTAGGGTCGATACCCCCTGCCAGGATGGCACCTAGTGGGACACCACCTCCTGCAGAAATGTTCTTCGAGGTCGAGATCGATTGAGATACCTCGGGGTCGATCACGGTCCGAAGAGCAGTGATCACGTACATCCTATGGCCGCTAGCAATGGCATCTTGCAATCTCATCCGCGTGCGCTCTTGAGATATGATCTCTTTGAAGAAGGCGAGTGGACTTTTGACCTCATAACACATGGCCCTGCATGCCGAAAGGTTGAGCACATGGGTACGAGAGTTGTTCCAAGACCCCGAAAGAAGCTGAGTCAGAGTGGCCTCTAGGGTCGATCCTTTGTTTTGTTCGATACGTGTTCGGAAGTCTAGTTGCTCCGATACATGTACTGCATCCTCTGCTAGGGTGATCGGCTCAAAAGCGTCGATGTGAGGCTGACGGATGTTAGGTACTAGGTTACCCAGCTTGATTTTCCCCAAATCAATGGGAGTATTGATGAGTACTAGTGGTAGCGGCATTTTCAATGACAATAGAGTAGGGATTTTGAAGAGTACTGGTGATAGATCTTGACAATGACGACTGAAATGTTCGTCGTGAGAAGCAGAGTACTTATCCTCCGCCCCGCTACGCAATCCCTAGTCACAGATCTTTGTATCTCAGCTGCGGGGTTGCACGGCATCTTCGTGCCGACCGTCAAGTTCAGCCGCACACCACAGACAAATGTAACCTGCATTACTCGTCAGATGACAGGCACGAGCTTGTGAGAGGCGCAAAACTATTGAAACAAGTGAAATGTGGCGGGTCGAGAATCTGATCGCGTCTAAGAAAGGATAGATTGTTTCAAGTAACGTCCCTATAGCAAGTTTCCTTTTTATATCCGCAGGCCGCGCTTGTAAATGGCATATCCTTGAGACTCCTTCTAAACTTGCATGCAGTCGTTATAAGAAAACAGCCTTCAATATCTCGTAATGCCCCTAGTTAGCCTAGCAGATCTCGCGCACGCCGGCCGAGACGCCTATGCCCGCTTTCAACTCGACGAAGATGTTGACACACTCACCCAGGCGATTGGATGCCTCAAGATCGTCAACGATCATTCTCAACCACCGACTGTACTCGCTGACCTAGGCGTGTACCTACATGACAGATATGGACTAACTGGAAATTCATCTGATCTTGAAGAGGCCATCATCTTCGAGAGTCAATCTCTCGCTCGAATGGGCCCGGAGTACTCTAGTCGGGCACGGATTCTCAATAACCTGGGCCAGTTCTATAACTCGCGTTTTGAGTCAACCTTAACCCCGAGTGATCTACAGCAAGCCATAGCTCAAACTCATCTTGCCGTGATGGAGGCAGTCAAGCATGATGGCGAGACGGCAGCTCAGTACTTGGACTTTCTTCTGGAACTTGTTGCCACGCATACAAGCTATTATGCGACTGAGAATGATTCGACTGAAGCTTTCGACAAGGTCGAGGAACTCTTGGACGCTGGGCGGGCCATAACGAAGGCCAGACACTACGACCAGATTGCAAATCTCTATTATATCAAGTCTGAAATCACATCGCAGCTATCAGAATTACTCAAGGCTATTTCGCATGCTAAAAGTGCGCTGGCCGCAACTGGAGACGACGCAAGCTATCGGGCTATTAGGTTGACAAACCTTGCGAACTACCAGCTTACACTATACGAAAAGACCTTTCAAGGAGATATTCTGCGAGATGCTATCCAGAATACGAGAGAGGCCGTCGAGGTCGCCAGTCACGGCACAGACAATGCTCTGGTGGAAAAGATGGCCCACGCAAGCGCACTTCACCACAAGTACCATTGTTGGGGGCAGGTGGATGATCTCGATGAGGCGATAGAGATAGGTTTGCAAGTCGTCACGGCGACTGATCCTCAAGATGAAGACTGGATGGACAGAATGCAAAACCTTTCATTGCTTGTCAGAACCGGATATAAGGCCGACGGTGCCATTGATGACCTGACTCTCCCATTGACTTGCTTCAGCAGGCAATGCATAACGAAGGTCTCTCTCTCGACGCTCAAACCCGTTCTGCGGCGATGGCGTTGGACTTGCTAGAAGTAAAATATGAAGCTACTAGGTCCGATCAAGACTTTAACCTTGCACTAAATGCCTACAACACTGCAATCCAAGACCAGTATGAGGAGCATGCCATCCCGGATCCTATCTGGGAGCGACAATCTCGGGCAACAGGAAAAATGTCCACACTCTTCAGAAAAAGATTTGAATGCTTCAAGGATACTCGAGATATCGACACTTCCGTCATTCCGGCCCGTGGCATTCTTTCAGTTGAGAATTCCCTCCACATCAACGATTGCGCGAGTGCCTTGGCCCTCGCCCTATGGACCGACTTCCGATTTCGTGGCGGGTTGGAGAAGCTTGACGAGGCCGTTGATTTAGCAAAGAGCATTGCGCAACGTCAGGCTTATAGAGGAGCAGATTACCTTGGATCTCTGAACAACTTGAGCGGGATCTGCCAGACGAGATACGATGCCACAGGAAATGAGGCGGATCTTCAGACGTGTCTAGATTCAGCCCTCGAGGGGGTGAGAGCCATGGTACCAAATGGCGATGTAATCCTTCGAATTGCAATGTTGCTATCAGCAAGCTTGGCATACATATCCAGAGCAGAGAGACTCGGGGATCTGGAAAATGTTCAGTTCGCCGTCAGATACGCATCGGACGCAAGAGACTCGGCCACGGACAAACGGTTGCCAGTGGATCTCTCGACATCACTAGACCTGACCTTATCACAGGCCCTTACTCTTCGCTACCAGCACCTCCAAGCTCTTGCAGACCTTGCCGATGCTGTTGAGACTCTCCGGCATGCTAGTGCCACGTCTTCGGAGTATTTCCTGTTCCCGATTGTCCTCAATAATCTCGGCGAAGCACTTAGAATACAGTTCTCGAGGACAAGAGATGTAGATTGCCTCATTGATGCTGTCGGCGCTTTGGAACAGGCTCTTGTTATCTCATCCCCTGACGATCCTGCGAAAGCGATGTACCGAAGCAACCTCTCCTTGAGCCTCTTCGATCTCTTCACGCTGACCAAGGATCGTGAGACGCTCGAAAGTTCCATAGAGTCTAGTGAGAAGGCGATTCGAGAGACAAAGTTAGGCGATACGTAGCTACCTGATAGGTTGAACACCAGCGGATCCTTATACGTCGCAAGGTTTGAGATCACTAATCAGAACTCTGACATGGATAAGGCGATCAGCCAAACCCAGGCTGCTATTGATGCGACCCCACCAGACAATCCTCAATGCGGCAAGTATTACAACAACTTGGGAGGGTATTTTATGAGGCGGAGTCTAGCACGAGAGCTAGATCATACGGGGCCCCCGGAAGAGGACATGAAGGCTTCACTTCAAGCCTACAAGCACCTACTTTATATGGCTGGTGCCACTCCTCTAGAACGAGTAGGGGCGGGATACAGTGCCTCTTCAATAGCATATAACAACAAGGATCTGGAGGCCGCCCAGGAAATCATACAGAAGACCATCGAGATGCTCCCAAAGATTAGTCCCCTCGCACTTGACCGGTCAGACCAGGAACACGCGTTGAGTGGTATCTCAGGACTTTCATCGTACGCTACCTCGATTATTTTAGAGGCTAGTTCCGATGCTTCACGTGCGCTTCAATTGCAAGAGGCTGGACGTGGAGTGATCGCGGGTCTAGCCATTTCAGCCCGTAACGATATCAGCGACCTCGAAGCCCGTGCTCCCGAAATCGCGGCTGAATACAAGAATTACAGAGATTCACTTTCATCACGAGCCCCTAACGCATCGATTAGGAGTAGTGGAAATTTTACGGAGACTTACGGCGTTGACAGGTACGAGCTGAATAAAAATCTCGACGCGCTTGAAGACAAGATCCGACGAGAAGTTCCAGGCTTTGAGAACTTCCAACGGGCTCTATCGGCCAATGACCTCAAAGGATTGGCCAATGAAGGTCCTGTTGTGTCATTCAATGTCAGCTACATCAGAAGCGATGCTTTCATCATTACGCCAACCGACATTACATCTATTCCACTGCTTAATCTGAAGGAGGATGACCTGGATAGCAATGCCAGACTCTTTTTAGAGAAACCCATGATCACCAGGGGGAGTCTACATACCAAGAACGCGAGGAATGCATCTCTGCTGCGTATTCTGAAATGGTTATGGGATGTTGCAGTGCATCCAGTTTTGGAAGTACTGGATATTCATCAGTCACCGAAAGACAAGAAGCTCCCACGAATATGGTGGACTTCGAGTGGCCAGATGGCACTGATGCCTATCCACGCTGCCGGAGATCACACGTCTGACACCACTCCGAAGATGTTCAATTTCGCCATCTCATCATATACCACTACATTGAAGGCGCTGACATATGCTCGCGAGAATAAATAGAAACCACTTCGGGGTTCGGATTGCGAATTCGCCTTCATTGCATCCCCAAACAAGGCAAGAGAAGACGTCAAATTGACCGTTGAAGAATCGGTGTATGAGCTCAATGACGTGGTTCAGCAGCCGTGCAAGTCAAAGGTCCTCATCGGTCCAGAAAAGGCAGAGACCCTCGAAGTTCTCCAAAAATGCAATGCCGTGTTCTTTGGATGTCACGGTAAGTCAGTCTCTGCCCAGCCCTGCAAGAGATATCTCCAACTAGGCACCGATGTTGATTCACATTTGACGATCCAGGAGATCCAAGGCTCGAGACATCAGACCGCCCAGCTTGCGTATCTGTCTGCATGTTCAACTGCAAATTTATCCGCTAGGCATCTCGTGGAAGAAGTCGTCCATATCGCTGGAGTGTTTTCATTGTTGGGATTTCGACAAGTCGTCGGGACGTTTTGGGAGGCTAAGGATATCAGAGCTAGAGTCGTTGCTAAGCGATTTTATGAGGAGTTGATGCTTGGTGACGATGAGGATGAGGACTGTGTTGCAAGGGCTTATTATACTGTGGTTATGGAGCTGAGGGCAAGGAATGTTCAGGATCCGTTGGTTTGGGCTACTTTCGCTCATTTTGGGGCATGATTGAACATTAATGAGATAATATTGAGTTAGCTTCTAAATGCATCTAATATCAATCTAAACTAGTCTAAAACATAGAAAATCGCGTTTCTGATAGTACCTCTACCCCCATCTACTTGGTGTGAGCCTCAAGGTTCAGGAGATCTTGCTTATCTCCAGTGTACTGAACCTTCTTCATCCACTCCTCGACACTCTTGATGCGATCAGGCACAATTCTGTCAAGAAACTCAAAGTCTCTCTGAATTAATCCCGAGTTGTCGTTGGGACTAGCCTTGTACAGGTTCCACCAATTCTTGAAGTTCTCTCCATAAGTCATGAGCAATCCACTATCGTCCTTGACAGACTGGAAGCCAATTTTGGTATCCGGACCTTGAGGTAGGCTCTTCCAAGCAACAGAGTTCCAGATATCAATAGGGACGTTGACGAAACGACTTGCTTTTCTGCTGACCTTCTCAGATGCTTTGGCGATATCTTCACCAGTCGCGAGAACGGTGGCGATACCAAAGTCTAAGTGGTTTGACTCCTCAGGGTGTTGAAAGGCCCAGTTGACATATTTGCCAAAGTCGCCGAGGTGAATGAATGGGATGGAGCCATTGTCGAGGGGAAGTTGAAACGTGAGCGAACCATCCTGTTCAATGCTGGGGGACATGACTGCAGAAAGAAGTTCCATATATGGACCTGATCTGATAATTGTCCACTGCATTTTCACGTCCTTCTGTGCATGGATCCAATCTGTAAGGATGTGTGAGTAATCGTGTTGTGGTTTTCTGTACGTTGGGGAGGAGCTTACCTTGGATTCTAGCCTTGCCTTGATAATGTCCAACGTAGAGATCAGGGTCGTAGTTAGTCTTGGGCCCAACAGAGTCAAGACCACTATAAATAAAATGTTTGACCCCAGCCCGAGCAGATAATTCGAACAAGCGGATGCCCCAATAGATCTCTGCTTGTTCCCCGAGGGCGAATCCATCAGTGTTCACCAGAACGTAGTCAACGTCCTGGGCAGCTGCGAGGAAGGCTTTGGCGTCATAGCCAGTCGCTGCGTCACTAACAGCGATCTTGACGTTAGGCAGGGCCGCTAGTTCGACAGCCTTGGAGGAAGTGGCACTGCGGGTGAAAGCAGTAATGCTGTATTGGCCAGTGCTGGACAAGTGATGAAGAATGGCGCCGCCTTGAGCTCCAGTGGCACCGACGATGAGGACTGACTTCATGATAATGGAACTTAAAGGTTTGTGGGTATAGAGATGTTTGCGATGATGTGATTGTTATTGTAGCTTGGATATGATAGTAAATATACAATGTTCCGATAGAAGTCGAAGAAAAGATCTGTTTATATATGCAATTTCTATTCCTATTACTTATATCGTATATGTACTATCTGTGGTGGAGCTTTATAAGCGTTGTGCTCACTAATATTCTGTTTAGTGATCACCTCGCGATGCGACCTTACTAGAACGCCGCAATAACCGCAATCTTTACCGCAGTGTTCGAGAGAGCCAATTAGAAGCCCAGATCATTCTTAGTCATCACACCAGTCCTATCAATTACCGCATTAGTACCGCAACATCCGCAGACGCGTCTGCTTACTCTTCATTGTTCTTCATTGTCCACCCATCACTACAACAGCATGGTAAGGTATGCACATGTGCCACCTGGAAGCAGAGCTCATGTCTCATGCTTCAACTGTCGCGAGAGTAAGCGAAGCTGTGACAAATCATTGCCCGCATGTCATCTCTGTCGTCGCAAAGGCATAGACTGCCACTATCCCCAGCACCGCGGTCAAAAGAACCCCGCCCCGATTGATGATGTCGCAGGCGCAGGGGCTTCGGAGACCACTCAACCTAGAACAGCACAAGATTTGGTCAAGGCGGAGGCTATTCGATTTCTTGCCCCAGACCTCTTTCGCGACATGAATCTACGGGTCCCGCGTCTTGGTTGGGAGATGCCAGCGGAAATTGAGGCACAGTTGGGAGGCCGGCAACAGATGCAAGAGACTACCAAGGCTTTCTTGCTATTGACCAGATCATGGATGCCTATAGTCAATGGGAAGCGCCACCTAGCTGCCGTATTAAATCCCCTGGTTCCACTCCGTCGCCCAACAGCTCTCCTAGCGCTGTGCATGAAGCTATGCTGCCTGTCTGTCGACAAAGTTGAAGAGAAGCGTGTACTATACGAGCTTGTTAAAAGGTTCTATGCAGAGGTTGAGAGTCAAGAGGATTCCTGCGTCCAAGTCATGCAGTCGGCAGTCTTCATTGCTGTATTTGAAATGGGCGATGCAATTTTCCCGGCTGCTTATTTGACTGTTGGGGCCTTGTCGAGGTATGGTATGGCTATGGGAATGGATAAGATCAATCAGCACGCGCTGGGTCAGAACTGTGGTGCAGCCGCAGGCGCATGGTGGGCGGATATCGAGGAGATGAGGAGGGTTTGGTGGGGAGCGTTGATCCTTGACCGGTATGTCAATTGCTGCAAACTCTCATTGAGGCCTTTAACCAACCGAACTGTGCGTAAAGGTTGCTCAATGTATCTCAACCTTCTCGTGGTCTCAGCACGGCTGATCCCTCCTTCGAGGACTTTCTCCCCGTCGACGATGAGATCTTTTACAACCAAGTATAAATACCTTTCCCCGAGCAAGGAACCATGAGACCTTTATCCTAAGCGATTAGGAGATCTATTCAGACTTATTGCAAGCTTAGAAGGTCTTAAGATCCTTATATCAATATCCTAAGATAAAGGCCCTATGTTTTCTTTCTCTTTTTTGCTGTCCGATCTCGACTAACCAGATATCCCATCAACAGTCATCTTCACCCGAACATGCCACTCGCATATCTGAAGGCTTCACCTTCAAGATGGGATCCTTCGCAAGGCTATGTCAAGCCATGCACCTCATCAGCAAATCCCTCTCATTCTGCCGCAGTGCCCATAATATCAGCGACCAAGTTCCACAGAGTAGTCCGCTCGAGGAAGTGAGACAGCTCTGCCGTACACTTGAGTCACTAGTCCGCGTCAACGAATTCGAAGCGACTAGCCGCCGACTAGCGTTTTGTAGTCAAAGCTGTGTTTCATACATGTGAATCCCCCTCCCCATAAAAAGACCTGAATACTGACTTTGGCGAGTGGTATCTTACTACTGCAACAGCACTATTGGCAACAACCTGACGAGTCGGAGCAAAACTCGGCTCCTAATATCTTCCCAGAAACAATTTCAGCGCTCGAAACTATAGTTCGAATCTCGGAGACCCTGCGCGAGGGTGGTTACGAGCTATGGCAACATCTTGAAGACGGTCGCTGTTCTCTCTTCCTGGTCGAACTGGTCTACCAAGGAATGCTGGTTGTCTTGCGAATGGGTAAAGTCTGGCTTGCAGAGGAGGTGCAGAGCAAAAAGGAATCATTGGCCTGGCTGCTTTCACATATGGGGAAGCGGTGGCCACTCGTCGGTAAGATCATTATCCATATACTTTGTTCTTTGACTAATGTCGTCACAGCTGTGTATAAGCGTATTTTAGAGGCTAGGGAGAGTATACTGGCTGTTGAAGATGCTTTGGCATAGGATAGATGACCATAAAAACAGCTTGTACGTTCGAGGTGTTTGCTGAGAACACATATGCAATGAAACTATCTTCGCTGACCTCCGCAATGCTAGATGAAAATCTCCATATCCTACAACTTCGATTGAACCCCCTTCAACACAGATTTATAGGTCTGCTCAAACCGCTCTCTCGTATCCTTGGTACAGTCATGCTCGTAAATCATCTTCTGCACCTCCGGACTAACCCATCTATCCGGCACCGGCGCTGTCCCCGTCTTCGCAGCAGCAGCAAACTGACGATCTCGTTCCTCCCTAGCATTCCCAGCACCCAAGTGTAAAGCCTTGGCAGACTGAACCGCCAAATCTACCAAGGTCGACGTACGGGGTTTTCGCAGAAGCTCATATACTTTCAGAGTCTTTTCGATAGCCTCGCGGTCTGAGCCGTCGCCTGGCATTAGGCTGAGGGCCTCGGCGAGTGTCGCTGCATCTTCTATTGCCATGGCAGCGCCTTGTGAAAGGTGGGGTAGTGTTGGATGGCATGCATCGCCGAGCATGGTTACTGCGCCGCAAGTCCACGTGTCAAGAGGCTCATGACAGCGCAACTTCCACTCGACAACTTCGTCACCAGGAACGAGGTCAAGAAGCTGTTGAACGATTGGGTTGAAGTCTTCGAAGACCTGCTTCATGGCCTTTTTGCTGCCTTTGTTGGTCCATGTAGCGTTGGTGGCGCCAGCGAAGTTGACATCAGGTTGAACTGAAGCAATGTTGAAGATGCTATGATTGTGAATAGGATAGGCGATTATATGTCGCTTTTCGCCTATCCAGCGTCTGGCGGTATTGCTATTGAGCATGTACATCAGGTACGGATGTGGTTCCAGCAGTTCTCGGGGCAGAAGGATTCTGTAGGCTGCTGTCCCGGTCTCAAGAATTTCTGCTGCCAGGTTCAGATGAGCGAGTATCGACTCTCTAACCTTGGACTTGATCCCATCAGCACCAATGAGAACATCCGTCTCAATAATCTGCGGCTTTCCATTTTCATCCTTAACGATAAACTTTACCTTCCCAGGTCCAAAGTCCTCAACATACTGCAGCGTCTTCTTAAAATGAAACTTGACCGCCGGCTCCGCCTTCGCAGCATCATAGATTCCCTCAGCGAGTGAAGCACGATGGCCCGCGTAGTGGGGATACTCATACTTATCCCCAATATCAGTCATGGGCACGCGTACGAGCAGTTTATTTGACACGCCATCGTGGATGACGACTTCTTCAACCTGTGTGGCTTCGTCTTTGATGGAAGACTTGGTCCAGACGCCGAGCTGGTCGAGCAGGCGGATCATGTTGGGGGCCATTTGGATGCCGGCGCCGACAAAGCCGAGGGCGGGTGCGTCTTCGTAGACATGGATGTTTGTGAAGCCTTTCTTGGCGAATGCCAAGGCAGCAGCCAACCCTCCCATTCCTGAATGAAGAGTCAGTTATCATTGGATGTTGTTTGTGTCAGGAATTCGGGATCATACCTGCCCCAATGATGGAGACTCTGAGATCGGTTTTGTTGGTCATGGTGATTAAGCGTGAGACAAGAGTATGGGGAGGAAAGTTTATCGTTTGTTGAGTGTTTCTAGTCAAAACACAATTTAATTAAATCTCTCGTGCCTTTTTATCCTCAAGGTAATCGTAGCCTCAATCCTTGACCGTGACAATTTTCGCATCGTGAGGATATAACGGCACAAAACCTCGGTAGACATATCGGCCGTCCCACATCGGAACCCCGCCGAGCGATCAAAGGTCGGCAATTGCCCTGTAATTAGGTGCGTATATCAAATCACGGCTGAAACCCAGCCCAACGCCGAATCGAGAATGGCTTATTTCTGCTTTCAACGACGTACAGAATATCACATGCAGGGGTCCAGGGTAGTCTCCCCGCATTCTGTCAAAGGCCCAAACTCTATCCCCACACAGAGAAATCGAGAACCCCACAAGCGCTAGCAAACCCCACAAAGTTAAGGTATCGGCAGTTTAAGTGAGTCCAAGTCCCGACTATTCCGTTGATAAGGTATATAGTAAAACAGGGCCAAGCTCCTGAACATTGTCGTTAGGGGCAATACTACTCTGTTTCATCTCACCTTTCCTGAAGACAACGACCTCGGTTAAGTGAACACCATGGCTCAGCCGAATACTTTGACGCCCGCTAAAGTCGAACTTGAGGATGATCCTCATCGTGCTGCGCTGGAGGATAATCCCACTACGCAGCCGAAAACGGGAGCCCGAGTATGGATTGCAATCTTTGTAAGATAACCCCAGTGATCATAAAATCTCGGAATCGGAACTGACGATACCGGCTGTCAGTCAATGGCATTGTCCTTCGGACCAGCTGTTGGTCTTCCATTCGTCTGCGTTGCCAGTATCGTTGTGCAAATAACAAATGAGCTTGGAGACGCGAGCCAACTGCCATGGGTCGTAGGAGCATGGTCTCTCGCAACAGCCTGCTCGTTCTCCCTCGGTGGTCCCTTTAGCGATATCTTCGGCCGTCGCAGTATTATCCTTGCAGGCCAAATTATCGTCTTGATCGGTAACATTGTGGGAGGAACCGCTCAGAACACCCAAAGTATAATTGCAGCCGAGACTCTTGTGGGCCTTGGAGCCGGTTTTGTGTTTGTGGCGTATGCAGGTGTACCTGAAATGCTCCCTAACAAATGGCGGTCTCTCGGCTTGGGCATTCTTGAGGGAGGAATCGCTCTTCCTTGGTGAGTCTATTCGGGTCCAAGTTATTTCTTTGTACTGACACAGAGATCTAGGGCTGTGGTGAGCGTGCTTCTTGCTAATGCCATGTACAAGTACGCGACCTGGCGATGGCTCTTCTACCTCGCCATTATCGTCCAGGCCATCTCCTTGGCCGGCACAGCCCTGTTCTACTGGCCAACGACTCACCCCCAGGGAGATTTCGAGAAATCACGCTGGACTCAGTTCCGTGAGATCGACTGGATTGGTCTTGGCCTATTCACAGCCGGACTCGCCGTGTTCCTCATCGGCTTGACTTGGGGCGGTAGTACTTCCCATCCATGGAAGAGTGCCAGCACAATCGTGCCCATCGTTCTCGGACTATTCACCGTCGTCGCTGCTTTCATCTACGACTTCTTTCTCGCTAAAGCCCCCATGTTTCCTCTTAAGCTCTTTTCAACGATCCGCGGCTTTCTTCTCGTCATCGTTGTATTGTTCATTTCGGGGATGAACTACAATTCCCTTTCTGCTCTTTTGCCTCAAGGCTCTCTTTACATGTTTACCACTGACGGTATTGAGATTGGTGTTCTGGCATTGCCCAACACTCTCATGCAAGGCGTTTGTGGCTTCCTTGTTCCGCTTTTCTCTCATAAGATCGGTCATATCAAATGGCAATTTGTCGCTGGCACAGCATTCCAGGCCATCTTCATCGGCGCGAGTGCTGCAACTGTTAACCCGAACCACAAACTCGCCTGGGCATTTGTGCCAGCGTTCGGTGTTCCCATGTTCGTCCTTTGTACGATCTTGGGATACTCCATCGCCAGTCTGCATGTGCCCCATTCTCACTTAGGTCTCGCCATGGGTCTTCTCGGTACTTTCCGATCAGCCGGCGGTGCAGTCGGAAATGCTATCTTCAACACTATCTTCCAGGATAAGTTCAAGACCTACTCTGGTGAAGAGATCGCTCGTGCTGCCCTACAAAGCGGTCTCAATGCGACTGACCTGGGACTCATCATTCCAGGAACTATCCAGCATAACCTCGGTGTCCCTGGTGCCCTCGACGCCGTCCCTGGCATGACACCAGAGATTCAGGATGTCCTTCGCCATGCTGTCAGACAAGCATACGGTCGCGCATTCCAGTTCGTGTTCTACATCACTATTGCATTTTCCACCGTTGCCGTTATTTGCGCCCTGTTCGTGGAGGACCCCACTGCTTTCATGACAAATCATGTCCAGTCTGCTATGGTTGGTCGAGGTCACAGCGGTGTTGTTGATGGAGCTGCCCCTGCCACAAGCACGGATGAGAAGCCTACTGAGAGCCATGATGAGAAGAGTGATGTTAATACAGCAGGCGGAGTAAAGATGGCTTGATGCATGCAGAGAAGTGGTAATCTCGGTGTTACTATTGTGCGCTCTGCGCCCTGCAGGTCGTCGACATGGACGTTCTGGTGTGATTTGGCTGCACAAGAACTTATGCAAGGCAGACAGATAAGTAGCAATTTAATATGGATTCTGGAATCATAACACGCGATTCCTATTCAAGAAGGTGACAAATTCTACCTCTGTTGGTAGTGCTGTGAGGATTTCAAAAGGCCCTTCTCTATTGTGTTGGCTGCAGTAGCAATGACCCTGGCTCCAGGGGTAAACGATTCTGTTGGTCGCTGAAGGAGATAAGCCAGCCATATTGCGCAATTTCATGATCTGACTGACCCACTATGACCACTATTTTTAACATCTCGTATCTGCATAGCCTGTTGGTTCCGCTTCAGTTTCGTGTAGACCTCCAACGAATCCCCCGAATCTATTCTACCGTATCTCACGGCGATCGTAGAATACTACAAAAGTCGTCATTTCTTAACATTATCTCTGTCACGACCTTGTACCCTCCTGTCACGCTTGCACCATGAATAATAGCGCCCTAATTGACCTGGTCTCGGCCCTTCTTAACACGATCTTTTCTATTTTGATTCTGTTACGCCTATGGCGGCTTCGAAGAGAGGACATCAAGATCATCCCAGGATATTCTGGTTCTTCATCGCTGGTGCGGCATCCCTCAACTTGTACGGCAATTTGAAGCTGACGCCATGTACTGTATAGATAATAGCGGGCCTACTTCTTGTGGCGAATATTTATTCTTTAGCAGCCGATATCTCGCAGAAAGATCACCATCACGCTTTAGTGTCAGTTGCCTCCTTCGTCGCTACTGCGCTTCTCTGTTTTCTGCTGTACATGGAACATATGCGCTCAACCAGGCCAGCCGACCTTGCGGTTCTCTTCTCGCTCCTATCCTTGGGATTTGATGTAGCTGTTGTGATACAAAAGGCTCCCGAGGAGTGTTTGATACCCGCCACACAGATAGCTCTAAAGCTTCTTCTGGCCGCAACAGAAAGCCGAAGCAAACGACGGATTCTCAAAAGTCCGTACTCTACCCAAGCTCCTGAGGAGCTCGCAGGACTTCTCAACAGAACTTTCTTCTGGTGGATCAACCCCATCCTTACTTTGGGAAATAGGAAAATACTTTCTGGTGATGATCTACCTCCAATTGACCACCTCCTTCGATCCGAGAAGCTCCGTCGCGATGGTTTGAAGGCGTGGGACCAGAGGGCCAGACCATTGAACAAGATTGCACTACCCATCTGCCTCGCCAAGAGTATGCTACCTCAGTTTATGGCACCAGTCATCCTTCGGTTATGCCTGATATTCTTTCGTTACGCGCAGCCGGCTCTCATTAGCTCTGCGGTTCATACACTAAGCAGCCACTCCCATGAGGGTCGGCTAATGTTGATCTTTAAAGCCGCTACGATCTACTTTGGTTTAGCGGTATTTGAAGCAGTTTACCACCATCGTTTGAACCGACTTAGCATCATGGCTAAAGGGACACTCGTGGGACTTATTAATAACACAACGCTGCGTCAGCCATCTACTAGCTACAACGATGGGATAGCCCTCACTTTAATTAGCACAGATACAGAGAGCGTGATGAGATTCTCGAGCATGTTCCATGAAACTTGGGCACATGTCCTTGAGGTCATAATCGGGATGGCAATGTTGGCTAGACAAATCCGCTGGGCCGCCCCAGTACCTCTGGTGCTTATCTTCCGTGAGACTTCTTCCAGTTCGAATTTTTCTTCATACTTGTAGCTAATGGACCTCGGCTCTAAAGTATGCTCCAGAATGAGTCGGTACCTAGCAAAGAACCTACAGAGCAAGCAGAAAGCCTGGAATGAAGCCACACAGAGTCGCATTTCCCTGACGGCATCTGCACTCTCATCAATGAAACTGATGAAGATGTTTGGAGTTTCCAGACAGACCGAGACTTTACTTCAGAAGCTTCGAACCCAAGAATTAGAGATGGCGAAGAAAGTGCGGTGGATGATGGTCGCATATAACGCCAGTGGTGTGTTTCCATTATCACTATTTCGACAGTTCTGCCTCTGCTAACCATAATAGCCAATGCCCTCGGAATATTCTCTCCTATACTAACATTCGTCATATTCGTCATGTATGCTAATATCCACGGGTCGACTCTCGATGCCGAGACTGCATTTACGACAACAGCGCTTCTTGGACTGGTAACCCATCCCGCAAACATGATCATGACGATTGTGCCTCGTGCCATTGGCTCTTTGGCCGCTTTTGGAAGAATCCAAGACTATCTTGTCCGGCCTGGTCGGGCTGATGGGAGACGCTTATTCAAGCCACAGACCAAGGACGATGAATCTTCACCGGCGATTTGCTTGGAAGGCGTCAATGTTCAGTTCCAATCATCGTCCCGTTCAGTTCTCGAAGATATCGATCTCAGCATTAAAAAAGGCTCAATAATCATATGCGCTGGGGCAGTTGGAAGCGGAAAGACAGTCCTCGCCCAATGCATTCTGGGCGAGATTCCAACATCGAAGGGGACAATTTCAGTGTCCGCCAAGCGGATTGCTTGCTGCGAGCAATCGCCCTGGTTGCCGAGCGGAACTCTGAAAGAAGCGATTTGTGGTTTCGGAAAGTTTGAGCCTGACTGGTATAGGCATGTCATCGAGCTTTGCTGCCTCGATCAGGATATTTCAGCCTTGCCGCTCGGGAACAACACTGTGGTTGGGAGCCGGGGTCTGAAGCTCTCTGGAGGTCAAAGACAACGTTTGGTATGTGCTCAGTTCTATCTCTACCCGGGAGGGCGTACACTGCTAAGTCTCCATCAGTCACTCGCCCGCGCGGTCTATGCTCGGTGCGAAATTGTGCTTCTTGACGATAGCTTCTCAGCTCTCGACCACAACACAGAACGGAAGGTCGTTTCTAATCTGCTAGGAATGCAGGGCCATTTCCGTAAGATAGGCGCTACAGTTGTTTTAATTGCTAACTCCAGTGAGTACTTTACAATATCTCTCGGGACATATCGATGCTCATAACTCTAGCTAAACACTTTGACCTGGCGGACTCGATTGTCATTCTTGAGAACGGAAGGGTCACCTACGAAGGGCCATCAAACAAAATGAGGGAAGAAGCGACACATTTACGTCAGACGCATGTCAAATTAGCGGTCGCTGAAGCCAACACCAATCAAGTCGAAACCAACAAGACAATCCAGAGCCAGACTCTCGAAGTGACCGAGGCCATGGTTGATTTGGGCAGATCAACTGGAGATTTCTCCCTATATGGTAATGTTACAACTTGAACGATGTGGAAGATACTGACTGTTATAGGATATTACTTGAGAGCTTTACACCTGCGGAACTTCTTCATACTTATCGCTTGCACAGCTTCATACTCATTCTTTGTGACCTTTCCACAGTACTGGCTGCAGAAGTGGACGGAATCACCAGGGCAACAGATGACATTCTACATCGGAGGATACATCATCCTTTCACTCCTAGCCTGGGCAGCCACGAATGGGTCAATGTGGTATGTCATTTAGCATCTGAAGATACTCTCATATGGCTAATGTATGGTTCGCAGGTCTACTCACATGTTGATTGCGCCAAGATCGGGGGCGGAGCTTCATCAACGTTTACTGACAACTATCTTCGGGTTTGTACAGCAATCCTTTGAGAGCCTCACTAACCAGTTCCAGTGCTCCCTTGTTATTTTTCTCAATGACAGAGACGGGTTCAATACTTAATCGGTAACGTGTACCAATTGCGTCTTATTCCTCTTCATTTGGCTGATGATTCTCAGGTTCAGTGAAGATATGCAGCTCGTTGACAAGAGCCTACCTCCAGCGATCCTTTCTCTTTCTAACCGTTAGTACCTCCGAGTCTCAGAACATATTTGTACGATGAAGACTTTTTGACAGTCTATGGAAGTCTTCAAGCTTCTGGTGCAGGCCGCTCTCCTATTCAGTGCCCAGAGACTGCTGACTGCCACGCTGCCAATTTGTGTTTTGGTAGTCTACGTTGTACAACGGGTATATCTACGGACATCTCGGCAACTTCGTCTGCTTCAACTGGAATCGCAATCTGCTGTTTATTCAAGCTTTCTTGAGTCTGTAAGTATTGGCTGCTGCATCTCATACGCTGGGCTAACCATCCCACTTGTTCACAGGTCGAGGGCGTCGTCAGCATCCGGTCATTCGACTGGGTGAAGCAGGCTGAGACGCATAACATGCGGTGTCTCGATAAGTCGCAGCAACCAGCTTACATTCTTCTCTGCTTGCAGCTCTGGCTCAACATTGTTCTAGATTTAGTCATTGCTGCCATGGCAGTGATTCTGATCACTTTGGCAGTCTTCTCGGAGGGCAGCACAACAGCTGGACAGATTGGGATGTCGTTAAATATTGTGCTTGTCGCTAACTCTACGCTTTTAGCCCTTGTCACATCTTGGGCGAATTTGGAGATATCTCTAGGTGCTATGTAAGTCGCGCCCGGAATTATTGCGTAGCGACTAAATAGCTGTCCCTAGTTTTCTGAAGCTCTTTCTTTGCTGATTGAATTACTATTACAGATCTCGCTTGAAGACACTAGAAGGAGAAATAGTAGCGGAAGAACAGCTAGCGCCCAGAGCAATAGTCCCCGAGTCTTGGCCTTCGCGTGGGGCGGTTCAAATCCGTGACCTTACAGTCTCATACGAAGAGACACACGTGCCTGCATTGAAGAATATTAACATATCCATTGAACCGGGTCAGCATTTAGTAATTTGCGGCAGAACTGGCAGGTACGTTTCTTTGTGACTCCACCCGATCACTTTCTTACTAAGAGGTCGTTCTAGTGGGAAAAGCACTCTCTTTCTCGCCTTGCTCCGTCTTCTCGATACTCAATCCGGATCTATTGAAGTTGATGGTATTGATTTGAGCCTGGTTCCTCTGTCAACAATACGAGAGCAATGTTTCATCACCGTGACGCAAGATCCATTTCTGCTCGCACAGGCTAGCCTTCGTTTCAACTTGGACGTAAGTAGACAATCGCGCTTGAAACCTGCGACGAGAACTTGTATTGACGGATTCCTTCTGTTTTTCCATTCATAGCCTTCCGAGAATCTCTCCGATAGTGTCATCATGAAGGCACTTGAGAGAACTGGACTTTGCGGACATTTCGACACTAACACGCAAGCCAAGCTGGTAGACATCCTGGATAACCCTCTCAGTTCGTTGCCTCACATGTCAACTGGCCAAACTCAGCTATTTGCCTTGGCCAGAGCTGTCCTCCGAGTAGAACATTCTTCAATTACAGGAACAAAACCTATTCTACTTCTGGACGAGGCGACTTCATCAGTTGATGGTGTCGCAGAATCTATCATGCGCGGTATCATTAAAGAGGTCTTTACTGATGACGGACATACTGTGGTCGAGATAACGCACCGGTTGTCTGGTTATGAGGATATCGCTAGAACTGGAGGGGAGAGTCGACGGGTGAAAGTGGTTCTCCTTTCGCAGGGGGAGATTCAGAGTCAGGGAAGAATTGAGGATATGCTCGATTTTGGCAAGACGGTTTAGATAAACAGGGATAAAACACTGATTCCCGGTCTAGTTAACCAACCTCACATGCACTGCGAGATCTAAACAAGTTATTGAGGTCTGATAGTTCAAGATAAAGACCGTCGTCTCCAAACAACTACCCTTTTTATACAATGCATCCCACAGCATCATCTGCATTCCAAAAAAGGAAACAAATGTGTCCAAGAATGCCGCGATACCGCTTGCGGCACTGATTGTCGTAGGTGCCGCAGGGTCTAGAACCAGTAGCATCGTCATTCATTATCATGGGCTCGACCAGCCTATTTCAGCATAGCTCGATCGCCCAGCTGGCTGCACGTTCCCCGAGCGATGATTGGTTAATGCCGTATCAGCGAGGTCGGAATGCTGCGACCGTCGGCTAGAGGCTTATCTTGAAGCGTCTACTAGTGTCGGCCAACCCCGCATTCGCCGGTAACTAGTCGAGATACGAGAATGGGTTGGATATTTAAACATGTCGCTATGGCCCCTTAATCTTGGCGATTGAGAAACATACATCCACTGACCTTCTATCATGCCGCCAGAAGAGAGCACTTTGACAATTGATGTGTTGCCTCCGGGCACGCAGCGCATCAATGACTTGCAAGCCACTCATATCGTGCTGGCTCCTCGGCCAACTTCAGATCCCAATCAACCTCTAGTACGAAAGCCCACCAACATGGTAACAAGCAGCACTGACAGGTTCAGAACTGGAGCACAATGCGCAAAACCCTTCATATGGTGCTTCTCTCCCTCTACTCAATGATGATGTTCTGCATGTACGTATTCAGCCTCACTCTATTCTTCCATCGCTAATCGATGCCATTCAAGTCCCTGCATGAGCGTCCCATTCTGGCAGAACTTCAACGAGGAACTCGGCATGAGCTATGACATGCTGAACAATGGCTATGCAGCAAACATGGCCGGTCTTGCCACTGGGTGCATCATCTTCATCCCTATCGCCCTGCGCATCGGCCGCCGACCGGTTTATCTCGTTACGTCGTTGATCATGTTTGGTGCTGGGGCGTGGCAAGCTGAGACGCACACTATTGGGGACATGATTGGTATGAATACTATCGCTGGTATCGCTGGAGCTGTCAATGAGGCCTTGTTCCAGGTCACAGTGGGTGCCCATCTATCTGCAACGAAGGTGAACTTATGCTTATGGTAGCACAGGTAACGGAACTTTTCTTCGTCCACCAGCGCGGTACAATGAACGGTATCTACTTTGGAATGGTCCTAGTAGGGGTGAGCAATCCTATGATTCCTACAATGCCGTCACTTTCTAAAAACAAATACAGAATTATCTTGGACCTGTCTATGGTGGCCAAGTCGCCGTGACAATGGGCTGGCGATGGGCATGCTGGTCTGCCACCGTCTTCACCGGCATCGTCACCGTCCTCATGTTCTTCTTCCTCGAAGAAACCAAATACATCCCTGCACCGCTCAACGGCCACGACCCTCGAGTCACCGCCTCCTCGCCATCCGATAACGAGTTCTCCAAGGTCAACAGCACTGGAAAGACACCCTTGCCCAACGATGCACCCGCCAGCGTCGACTCTATGGAACAGCAGAGCGATACAGTCGAGATAGATCACAACATTCCTATGAACTCTTACTGGAAGCGCCATGCACTTTTGACATTGGATAAGCACGAGTCCACTCAGAAGCGCACGTTTTGGAGAGACATATACGAGCCTTTCCAACTCCTTGCCACATTTCCAGCCGTCATGTTCGCCGCGTTGCAGTATGGTTGGAGTATCGCCATGCTCGCCATTTTGGCAGTAACACAGAGCTCACTCTACTCCATTCCACCATATAACTTCACCGCTGCAGGTGTTGGAAACATGAACCTCCCTCCATTCATTGGTGCCATCCTGGGAGCTATTTTCGGAGGTCCACTTGTCGACTGGTCCATCGTGCAGATTGCGAAACGACGTGGAGGTATTTATGAACCCGAGACAAGATTGTGGCTGTTCCTAGTTCCTGGGTTATGCATGACGATCGGATGTCTCATGTACGGGCTCACTATTGCCAAAGTAAGTACTGTCCAAGACTCAGTAACCTCAACATACTGACGGTTCGTAGGGAATGCCTTGGATCAACAATGCTGTAGGCTCAGGTTTTATTGGTTTCGCTATCGGAGGTGGCGGCGATATGTCCCTCACATTTCTTCAAGATTCTCATGAGCATGTAAGTTATTCCAACTCCAACAGTCTTGCCATCCACTAACCTTCCCGGAGATTATTGGTCCTGCTCTGACAGGCGTTGTTTTCGTTCGCAATGTCATTGCAACAGGCCTAGTATTTGCCGTCACTCCCTGGATGGAGGGTATGGGTGTGTACAACATGTACGTGGTCTTGGGCTGCATTTCTACTGCCGTTGCTTTGACTTGTGTGCCGATGGTGATCTGGGGTCGCACGTTCCGGGTTCGGTTGGCGGGCAAGTATGAGTACTTCACCAATAAGCAGTATTAAGTTGAGGCACATAAATATTTTTATACATGTTCTATCGTCTTTTGACGCACATCTTAAGTATCTCCATGACCTGACTAGCCTCCGTAATTGGCAATGCATTTGTCTGGATCCAGATATCGTCAAGACTATTCCGGGCAAGGACCTCAAGCTTATCCTCTCCAATTCCCACTTCTTCGAGTGATCGAGGCATACCTAGGGCAGAGATAAATACGTCCAAGATATCCGCCAAAATCACGGCGCTCTTATCGAGATCCTTCACCTGCATGAGTTGCCGAACTTCATCCTGGTCCAACAACAGGTCTCGTACGACTTCCTGTCTCTCAATATTTGCCTTTTTGTCGTGATTGAACCTGCACACAGCAGGCAGGAGTATACAACTCGTTTCACCGTGACCAACTCCAAGTGGTCCAAGCTGATGTCCGATAGCATGACTTGCGCCCAGTGGCACACCACTTGACACGGCGCACATCGACGAGACAACACCCTGATGGCATAGATGACGCGCTTGTAGAGACTTTGGATCTGCCTTACTTGCCAACAGACCACTGACGAGTTTAGCGAGTCCCTTTTTCGACCAATCATCAGCTTTATCGTTTGAGACAAGCGAGCAGAGCGTTTCAACACAATGATCTACAGCTCGGATACCCGTACTAAGCCAAACCCACTCCGGGGTCGTAAGGCATAGCTCTGGATCCTGGATGACGAGTTCTGGATCGACACCTTCGCAGTGAAAGGTTCTTTTCGCGTGGCCTTGGGACTCTGTTCCTCCTGCGATGGCTTGGAACTCGCCGCCCGAGAGTGATGTCGGAATGTGGATTAGAGGGATAGTCGGCTTGGATATGTTATTTCTCAATGCAGGGTTGCTCTTCGGTGTTCCCCATAAGGTATTCATTTCCTTCTCCGTTGTGACCGAGTTGGCTAAAGCAAGCCTTACTAACTTGGCGGCATCTGTGAGACTGCCAGCGCCTAGAGTGACGAGGCAGTCGATGTCGAGGTTCGAAGCATCGTTGACAACTTCAAGAACTTGCGCAATTGGAGTATGTGGATTGATGCCGATTCGAACTCCGACAATTCTGCTACCAAGCGCCGAGCGAAGTTTTTCAAGTGCATCTGTCGATTGCGCCAAAGACTTGGAACAAATTACGTACACCCTGGAACTGGAAGAGGTGTCACGACAGTGACGTAAGCAAGCCTCAGGGAATTTGAGCCCGTACGAGACTTTAGGCGTTTCTCGGCCTTCGTAGGCTGGATAGCAAACTTCTTCTCCGAACGTAAAAGTCATGATTATTTGCAAATATGGTGTCTGCCGCTGGAAAGGTGCTTGGTCTACAGAAACTCAATCAAGGGCAAGAATACAGGGTAGGATAGAGAATGAGTCCCCTCTCGCTGAAGTGAGCTTAGCGCAGGCATGGCAAACGCGTTCCACCTCCGCTTCCCCCACATGGAACGCGGTGAACTCTTCTCCACATGAGATGCCGCGTATACGGAATTACGGATATATACTCAAGACGTGATGTGGGACGCCAGAATAGGGATAGTGCCAGAGTTGCCAAGCCGAGCATCACCAAAGCCATGGATCTGGGCATCACCAGGAGAGAGCACAGAATACCTTGCAATTGGATATACACAAAAAAGAAAAAAGTCCAATGGCGAGTTTTACAAGGCACTTGAAAACACTGTCGACAAAGTCACCAAATGATATAGTCATTTTGTCAGCTGTTCGCAGTCCCATTACACGAGCGTTCAAGGGAGGTTTCAGAAATGCGTGGCCAGAAGACATTTTGGCGCCGGTAAAGTTGATCTTATTTACTTGACGGCAGACGTTGTGGCTGATATCCCTTCTAGGTTATGGCCGAAGCGGCACTGCGGGCTAAGATCCAGACAGGAGATGTTCAAGATGTTCTGATAGGAAATGTCCTCGCGGAGCTAGGCTTTGCAAAGACCGGTAGAATGGCGCTCTTACACGCGGGGTTTCCGACGTCAACGACATTTCACACGATCAATCGTCAGTGCTCGAGTAGTCTTCAGGCCCTAACACACATGGCACACGCTATCCAAGCAGGCCAGATCGATGTCGCTCTCGCTGGAGGTGTCGAAAGCATGTCGAAGAACTATCAGTCTCGCGGAATCCCCCAAGACGTGGGTCCAACGCTGCGCAACACCCAGGTGAAAGCAGCTGCCGACTGTCTCATACCTATGGGCATTACATCAGAGAATGTTGCGGGGAGATACGGAGTTGATCGTAAGATGCAGGATGAGTACGCGCTGCTAAGCCATACTCGTGCGAATGATGCTCTTGCCGCTGGTAGGTTTCAGGCGGAGATAGTGCCGATTGAGTACACGGTGTATGACAGCGAGACTGGGGGAACCTCTCAAGTTCGAGTGGCTGCAGATGATACCATCCGACCAAACGTGACTTTGGACAAGTTGGCCAAACTTAAGCCCGCATTCCTGGAGGACGGTGGTAGCACCGCTGGGAACTCGTGAGTACAGTGTAGCTTGCATAGCACTGGCTTTGTTAACCACCCGCAGGTCCCAAATATCCGACGGCGCATCAGCAGCCATCCTCGCCCGTCGCTCATGGGCAACCGACCGTGGCCTGAAACCCGTAGCGCGATTCCTCGGAACTCAAGTAGCTGGATGCGAACCTGATGAAATGGGCATGGGACCCATCTATGCCATTCCACGACTGTATAAGCATGTCGGTATAGAGCAGAAAGATGTTGATGTTATCGAACTCAATGAGGCATTTGCAAGCCAAACTCTGGCATGCATCAATAAACTTGGCCTGGATGTTGATAGGGTTAACCCGAATGGTGGTGCTATCGCTATTGGACATCCAACTGGAGCGACTGGGACGAGACAGCTCGCGACGCTGATTGCTGAGCTTGGGAAACGGGGGGAGGATATTGGAGTTATTAGCATGTGCGCTAGGTAAGTCCTTCCATGTTCCCTTGATTGAGCTGATACTGACAGGCTGTTCAGTACTGGAATTGGTGTTGCATCCGCCATAGTCATGGAATAGCTTGTTTAGATAGTTTATTTCATGTACAAATTACTTTAGTCGCACCTTGTAATAACGAGATTCGGCCCCGTTCAGGTAGATACTCGCAAGCATGACAGGTAGAGGGTTGAGTAGAAGTGATCAGTAATATTGCCATACTGGTATATAAAGTTCTAATTATCCACCGACGGCCTTCTTCTCTCTCAGTCGCTCAATCTCAACTGTATCCAACCCCAGTACATCTCTCAGCACTTCATTGGTATGTTCTCCCAGTAGTGGTGGCGGTGATCGGATCGAAGGCTGGGTTCTGGAGTACTTGACAGGGCTGTTCAGCACTTTCAACTGCCCACAGGCGGGATGCTGGATCTCTTTGATCATGCCCCTCGCCACAACTGAATCGCCATCATTAGCTTGATATCGCTAGCGGGTGAGGATCACTTGCCATGTGAATGCTCCAACGTGTCCTTGATATCATTGATCTTGGCATACGCGAGACCCGTACCCTCAAAGATGTCGAGCCATTCTTTCGATAGCTTGGAACTTGTAATGTCTTCAATCATCCTTTCGAGTATATCACGGTTGGCTACCCTTGAAGAGTTTGTCGAGAAGCGCTCGTCAGTGGCCCAATCGTCTTGACCCAGACATTTGCACAAGACACCAAAGAGTCTATCGTTGGCACCGCCAATCAAGATGTCGCCGTCTTTAGTGCGGAATGCGCGGTATGGTACGACGGATGCTGGGAATCATCGTCAGTTCAAGTGTCAGTCGTATTGTGTGGAGCGACTCACGATGTGATGTTCCATATCGTCCCCCATCTCTCTTCCCCGTCACCAACACAGATTGCGCCATGTTCGCCAAAGTCGCAACTTGACAATCGCTCAGGCACACATCCAAAGCCTGACCTTGACCAGAGTGACTCCTCTCGATCACAGCTGCAAGAATACTATTGACCGCATATAGTCCAGTCGTCAAGTCAGTTACTGCGACGCCGACTTTGACCGGCGGTCCATCTCGTGGGCCCGTGATGTGCATCAGACCCATTTCAGCTTCGACCATGACATCAAAACCTGCACGACTACTGTATGGACCTGTCTGACCGTACCCAGTTATACTCGCGTATATAAGTCGAGGGTTCGTCTTGGCAAGGGTATTGTAATCGAGTCCGTATTTCTTCAGAGTTCCAGGCAGGTAGTTCTCGACGATGACATCGGCTTTGGCAGCGAGTGTTTGGATCACTTTGGCCCCTTCTTTTTCCTTGAAAGAAACTGCTACGGACCGTTTGTTCCGATTCACCTTTACTCAGCGTGATAAGCATGTAATTCTCGTCAAAGCTCAGACAGCGCAACACGTACCGATAAATAATATGCACTTTCGCCCTCGCCTCCTCGCCCGTCCTTATAAGGTGCAAAGGGAGGTCCCCATGCTCTCGTATCATCGCCACGCGTCGGATGTTCGATCTTGATGACCTCGGCTCTGTCGAAAAGTCAGTACTGGGGGTGGATTTAAGAAGCGAGTTGCTACGAACCCCAGATCGCCGAGAATCTGCGCGCAATATGGCTTTCTGGTGTTAGCGCTAGCTCAGCTGCCGTCTATACATGCAGTCAGTACTTACACCAGCGAGAACTCGAGATATGTCCAAGACTCTGATTCCTGTGAGAGGTAATCTTGGAGAGGTAGTCGCTGTCGCATTGCCTCTTCTGCTCAAAGCCGAGTGCCAAAGCGGGGCAACCAGTTTTCTTCGCATGGTCAACATTTTGGTGAAGTCATAACACTCACTGCAATATCCACGAGGCTTGGAATTGGTGAGATACTGAAGCTAAGATAAAGCTATAAGGTCGCTGTATAATGATTCATTCGTACATGTATAAAAAGTTCACCTCGGCACTTCTGCTGTCACAGTCCCACATACACAATGACAATTCGCATGTGGGGTTGACGCAGTGACGTGACGCTACTGTACCCTTGTCCATGATGAGAATAGAACATTCATTTACAACAAGTCAATTGACTCATGAAACAACTGACAAAGTTTGACTTTATTGCAGGCTCAATTCTATAGCACGCAGCTTGGACTCGACATCCCGACACGTTTCCTAAGACCATTAGACTTGCTTGCTTGCTTTAACTCAGAACCATGATGAGCACAGCTTTCCGCGCACAGGCCCCAAATCGCCTGTGGACTTTTGCCCAGCGCAGCTTTTCAACCTCCACCGTGCTACGGAGGATCAACAAAATCTGTGCCTCAGAAAACGATGCCATTAAGAACGTGAAAAGTGGATCGACTGTTCTGGTCGGAGGCTTTGGCTTTTCTGGAGTTCCCGAATCGCTTATTGAAGCTGCCGCAGCGCGTAAGGATCTCAAAGATCTGACCGTTGTCTCCAACAATGCTGGCATGCCTGGTGTTGGACTTGGTACGTGCACTGATGTCGCTACTGATCACCATGTTAATACCGGTAGGCCGATTGCTGGAAACCCGACAGATTAGTAAAATGATAGCGTCATATATCGGAGAGAATAAAGTCTTTGAGAAGATGTATCTCAGTGGAGATCTTAGCCTCGAGTTGATACCGCAAGGAACTATGGCGGAGAGATGCGCTTCTGGGGCAGCTGGTGTACCCGCATTCTATACCCCAGCGGCGTACGGCACTGTTGGTGAGTCTGGTACTCGTAGCTCAGCGGGAAAAGACTGACATTGCATCTTTCCAGTGCAGACGGGCGAATTGCCTGTTCGATACAACAGAGACGGCTCTGTAGCGCTCATGTCACGGCCCAGAGAAACACGCGAGTTTCACGGCAAGAAATACATCCTCGAAGAAGCAATCTTTGCCGATGTTGCTTTGGTCAAGGTCCACAAAGCTGATAGACTGGGTAACTGTACATTTCGGAAAGCACAGAATAACTTTAACGAGGCCATGGCTAAGAACGCCAAGTTGACAATTGTTGAGGCTGACGAGATCGTTGATGTTGGACAATTGAGCCCTGAGAGTGTTCATATTCAAGGGATTTATGTAGATGTCATTATTCAGAGTACGAGGCCGAAGAAGATTGAAAAGTTGACGTTTGCTCAGGATGCCAAGAGTCAGGGCAAAGGTAAGAAATCCCGATCTATTTTCTAAACTCAAACCAATTACTGGCGATCACAGTTACAATGGCCAACCAAAGACGGGAACGTATCATCAAACGAGCTTCCAAAGAGCTGAAAGACGGCATGTACGTTAACCTTGGTATCGGAATGCCACTCGCAACGCCAGGCATGCTCCCAGAAGATCTAGAAGTTATTCTTCAATCCGAGAATGGTATCCTAGGCATGGGGCGATATCCAAACCCTGGGGAGGAAGATCCAGATCTTATCAATCCTGGCAAAGAGACAGTCACGTTGAATCCTGGTGCCTCGACGTTTGGAAGCCATGAGAGCTTTGGTATGATTAGAGCTGGTAAGATTGACTTGACCATGCTCGGTGCACTGCAAGTCAGTCAATATGGAGGTATGTGCTTTCCTTCCTTCATATGGAGTGACAGAGGCTGATTTGCAAAGACCTGGCCAATTTTATGCTGCCTGGGAAGGTGAAGGGCATTGGAGGTGCCATGGACCTCGTGGCGAGCCCGGAGAAGACAAAGGTCATAATTACCATGGTGCGTGATACTTTGGAACCGCTAAGATAAACGACATGCTGATCGTTACTTCTAGGAACACGTTGACCGCAATGGAAACCCCAAGATCCTAGAAGGTAAGTCAGACACTGTGGTCTTATCAAGCCAGTATTACTGACACGCGCTGATAGAATGCACGTTCCCGCTCACTGGTCCACGATGCGTATCTAGAATCATCACTGACCTAGCGGTCTTCGACTGTACGCCTGAAGGTCTGGTACTCAGGGAGTTGGTGGATGAGGTTGAGATGGATGAGCTGAAGAGCAAGACGGGCGCGGCGTTCAGGATCGCTGATGACTTGATACCGTACCAGACTTAGCCACGACGAGAATAATTAGCATGTAACTTACCAATATGTCGCCATTTCTGTGATTGCTCATATCGACCTGAACGTGATGATTTATATGCTGGGTGTTCATTGATATCTACCTTATCTAACAACTCCTTACGATGCATTCTCAGCCAAGGTATCGTCAACCATGCGCTGCGCCGACCCCAAATAATTAATAGGATCACAAAGTCTCTCCAGATCCTCCAAAGGCAGATGCTCGGTCACCCTCTCATCCTCCTTCAACGTATCAAGCAACGTACCTCCATCCTTACTCTCAATAGTCACCTTACAAGCCTCATACACAATATCATGCGCATCCTGCCTCCCCACAAACTTCGCCAACGCCATCATCAGCGCCTCACCAACAATAAGTCCCCTCGTAGAAGCGAGATTAGCCGCCATGCGCTCCTTATCCACCACAAGACCAGCAAGCGCAAACTCAGCTTGGTGCAGGGCTCCAACTGCTATGACAAAGCTCTCGGGTATGGCTACCCATTCTAGATGCCAAGGTCCCGATGCACGTTCAAAGTCGGATACCATGCCGTCGAGAACGAGACTAGCGTTGGAGCGAAGGATTTTGGAGGCGGCGAGGATGACTTCGCTGGAGATGGGATTGCGCTTTTGGGGCATTGTGGATGAAGCGCCGCGGTGGGGGACGAAGGGTTCAGCGACTTCGCCGAGCTCGTTGGAGGACATGATGATTAGGTCCAAGGCGATCTTGCCGAGTGAACCACCGATTAGGGCTAGGAGGTTGGTCACTTCCGCGATACCATCTCGGGCAACATGCCATGTAATTGATGGGTTCTCCAAGCCAAGTTCAGCTGCGAGCTGTTTTCGCACGTTGACGCCCTCAGGACCATCGCCGAGAGAAGCCAAAGTCCCAGCTGCACCTCCATACTGAACGACAAGAGCACGACTCTTCAGCTGCTGAAGCCGCTCCCTATGACGGTATAAGCCTGATAGCCACACAGCACATTTGTAGCCAAAGGTAACGGGTAGTGCGTGCTGGAGATGCGTCCTTCCAGCCATGGGTGTATCCCGATACGTAACCGCAAGATCTTGAAGGGCATTTATTACGCCAGTTAACTTGGTCTCAACGAACTCAAGTCCAGACTTGATCTGCAAGACACTCGCTGTATCCATAATATCCTGTGTTGTAGCGCCCCAGTGTAGGTACTTTCCAGCAGAGCCGCACATGTCGTTCAGCTGCCGCACAAGAGGAAGAATGGGATAGCCGACGGTATCAGTTTCGTTGCGCAGCCGATCCATGTCGAGGCTGGCAGCATTGGCTTTGGAGGTGATGTCGGCGGCGGCATCGGCAGGAATGACACTGCATTGGGCTTGGGCTCGGGCTAGAGCAGCTTCAACATCTACGCATCTGTTGATGTAGGCTTGATCGCTAAAGACCTATCAAGTCAGTTAGCCGATTGTCGATGAATGAGAGGGTTGGCACTGTGACTTGCATTGCGAATCTCGTCGGTACCAAATAAGTTCCGAAATATCACAGAGTCAATTGCGCTGACTGATCCAATTGAGCGGCGCTGAACAAGCGTTGGCAGCTGTATACAGGCATTCCAGTGGTGTGTATGAGCTTGAGAGAATTGGGTAAGCACCCTGGAAGATTGGCGTGTGCGTAGCATGATTGGCAAAAGGGAATCCCAAGGATTGGAGTCTAGAAGCAGAAATCAGGCAACTACCGTAATTTGATATCAATTGGTAGTCCCACACGTTGTAAATTAGTTAAACATACGCGTTTCTCACAAGGTTGAGGGGTAAGAATGATCCCTCTCAAGATCTCATTATGTGGGAGCTCCATATCCCCACATGCGACGTCACATCACGTCTCCCACTTACAGGCCCATTTGTGCATCTGCCGTTCGGTGATAAACATGGGACTTGTAGTGAGGTTCTACTAATACGCCCGGAGAATAAAAGGAAAATGAACCATTTGATTAGATCCAAAACATCTTCAGCTCGTAAAATCACTACATTCATCACATACCCCTAAAAGGAATTACACCTCAAACATCAGTATGGTCGCCGCTATCAAGAGACGTGAACCAGCCACCGATCCCCAAAAAGTCTTCCACTACACAGATCTCCAACGCACCAAACCAACCCGCGAGAATGACCCCTACGAATATCAAGCTGGCTGGGGTAACCGCCATCAGTCAGAGGTCATTCCCGGCACTCTCCCCGCCGGCCAAAACAACCCCCAGGACAGAGGCTTTGGTCTGTACACTGAGGGTATCACCTACTCTGCTTTCGCAGCTCCTCGCGGCCTCAACATGAGCACGTACATGTATCGTGCGCGACCATCAGCTGCTCATCAGGGATATTCTAGTATTGAGACAAAGTCTCATATTGAGAACTGCTTTTTATCGCTGAATCCAAAGGTTGAGCCTTTGTATCAGCAGGCTGAGTGGTCGCCGTTTCCACTGCCGAAGGATGATGAGAGGATTGATTTTACGGATGGGTTGCATACACTTGCTGGAAGTGGTGATCCTAATCTTCGGCAGGGCATCGCTGTATATGTTTATATGATCAATGCTTCTATGGTCAACAAGGCATATTGCAACACGGACGGCGACTTTCTCATCACTCCTCAACTCGGAATCATTGACATCCAGACAGAAATGGGCCGTCTCTTCGTCCAACCAGGCGAAATCTGTGTTATTCAGCGTGGTGTGCGCTTCCGCATCAATCTTGCAGAGGGCGTCTCTGTTGCTCGTGGCCACATCGCTGAGGTCTGGGGATCCATGTGGGAGCTGCCTGACCTAGGGCCCATCGGAGGACATGGTTTGGCCAATCCTCGAGATTTTCTTTATCCTGTTGCTCATATCGACGAGGATCTACATGTCCCTTTCAAGATTGTTGTCAAGAATAACGGAAAGCATGTTGTCATAAGTCAGGATCATAGTCCGTTTGATGTCGTTGCATGGCATGGGAATGCAGTTCCCTACAAGGTAAGCTTCTGACGCAGGATACGAGTAAGACAGACACTAACTATATCAGTACGACTTGACAAAGTTCGCATCTCAGAACAGTACCAGTATTGACCACACTGATCCAAGCATCAACACTGTGCTCACAGCGAAATCATTCGATCCTCATGTTCCTCTCGCGGACTATCTATGGTTCGGTCCTCGATGGGACGTAGCTAGCAACTCTTTGCGCGCGCCATACTACCATCGAAACAGCGCAACCGAAATGTTAGCTTGCATCTACGGGGCAGGTCTCGGCCGGTCCGATGACTTCTTGCCCGGTGGATGTAGTTACGAGGGGGGGCATACTCCACATGGTGGCTTTGGTGAGGAATACATCACCGAAGCTATCTTGCAGCACAATGAGCCACGCAGAATCTTAGAGAGTGAGTACTGAATTATGAGAGACATGAAACAGTTACTAACTCCGAGGCAGATCAAATGACCATCATGGTCGAGTCGTCACGCACTTTCTTATTCACGGAGTATGCCCGAGAGATCTGTGGTGTTCTCCACAAACAAGCCACCGACCATCGAGTTTGGGATAATTTGCCCGATCGTTTCTCAGCACATCCGTTGACCAAGCAGCTTCTTGAACGTGTTGCGAAGGATAAAGCTAACCAGAAGAAGGCGGTTGACTACTATCATTCTGTTAAATTGCTGGACGCCAAGGGTCAGCCTACGCAAGTACTGCCTCATGAGATTAATGGCCATGCAAAGATTAGCGCTGTTGATGAAGCGGTTTGGAACTAGTGCAATTTGGCGGAAGGTATCTTGAGTGAAGAAGTGTCTTGTATTTGTATTTGATAGCGCTATAGGTTCTCGCGTTTGAATGGTATCCTGTCTAGTAACGAATCACCGTATGTGTTTGAGCTAATTGTACATACAAAATCGTCAATGTCCCAAGTGTGCATTCGCTTCAGTCACCGCTCAAACGGTCGTCGACCTCGATCAAAGAGTCGCTCATTATCCGTAGAATATGACACAGTTCTTTCGCATTCCACTTCCCAACCTCTTCTAACAAGCTCGCAAACTCGAGCAGTATCATCTTGGCGGCATTATACCCCGCTTCACATACTGTTCCAGAAAAGCTAATACTTCCTCCATTATGTATAAACTGGCTGGCAGTATTATCTCCAGCGTTATCCACTTCCGATATTGGATCACATATATTAGTCCAGTCGATATCGTTGAGTAACTCAAAGGATTCTGCGTCTGCATTAGTATTTCCTTCGTTCGGTTGCATCATAAAGACATAAAGTCCAAGTACGAGTGCAGCTGTGAATAAAGACATGTCGGAGTGGAGCATAACACCATCGTTTGCTCTTCGACGGCTCATGGCGACGTAGATACCCGCGGCGTGGAGACAGGCTCGCCGAGCATGTTGGGTCTGACTCCAGTTGGAGATCTCCTGCAATGCAGCGTATGCACTTTCAGCCCCATTGCGGCCGGAGGCCATCTCGAAGATCTCAAGATTGGCTAGTACGTTGAGGTTCAGGAAGTGCCACTGCGCGATACAGTTGGGGTTCCTATACCGAAGAAACCTCGAGTAGTTTGTGTAGATGTCGCCCAGCGCACGCAATATGTTGTTGCCAGTTTCAGTTGATGCATCAACACTTGTAGGAGGCTGACCTCCATTGATATCCCTTGTTCCTCTAGTTTGGTGTTGATGTTGAAGAATGCGTGCCCAGACAACAGACAGCAAGCCAGTCATTCCAATCGGCGACGTTTCTTGAAGCGGGGTCAAGGTTATAGTTGGAGTGTGCATTCGTATTATGACAGGCTCTGTGGTTACACTCGTGCCAGCGTTGCGACAGCTTCTCCATGACTTTGCTGATGAGGACCGATAAAGGTCGATGGATGTCGACATCTCAAGTTGCACCACAGAGGTACAGATGAGTGGCTCCGTGTTTAGTCTAGAGGCCCACCATGCATCGATCATGATCAGCGTAGATATTAATCTTCATACAATGACCATGGTCAGTATTTGCAGATCCCGGGTACAAAGCTTCGCATACCTTTTAAAGCTTTCCGTTCGAGCCCATGCTTTCCATGCCCAGTCATCGCTTTGCGCTGGGTCATGAATAAGCCTGGCCGAGTTCGCTTGGCTGAGCAAATTATCGATGCTGAACGATGACGGTCGTGGCATCAGTAAACCTGACATCTTGACGAGCTACAAGTACACCATGCCATTAGCCTTATACCGACAAGAGAGACATGGGGTATCTTCAACGTACGTTCATGGTCTGGTTGTAAAGCATCCTGGATAAGAAGGCATCGCGAGCACCCTAGAATGAGTCTAAGCATTAATCCACTGATCCGATACATCCTATCAGTGCTTACATGGGGCGAGCTTATTGACCACGCCATCAGTAGCAAGGCCGCCGATGCGAGACGCTCCACAAGCTGCGCCGACCCCTCTGAGCCAAAGGATGGCGTCGCCAATTGAGAACAACACTTCTCCGTCGCTGCCTACAAAAGTTAGCCCGGTACATCCGGTTGTTGGACCGGAAAGTGACATTACTGGCAAGTAGTGTGCTGTGAATGGCTTCACATATGATGAATCGAGAATGGCTAGTCCGAGAAGACACAAGGAGAAGACGACTGAGTTGGATGCTGACTTTGCTGAAAATGTGGGTTGGTGTATAAACGGGACGAGAGAGTGAGGTTGTCGAAAGGCGATGGTGAGACCGAGATTTAGTAGCCGCGCTGGTAGAAAGTCAACGCTGGAACCTGGTGAACCGAACTCACGGATGAGATCCTGTCTCTTTTCTTCATCCATTCCCCATCTCGATTCATTCTCAGTGCCAATTGTCGAGCTTGGCGACGACTGTGAAATAGAAACATCTGTGAAGATACCGTCACCTCGATAGTTTACCACGTCCGCCCAGACTTTGGATGCGATTTGACTCGGTGAGTGCGTTCGGTTCCTAGGCCACAACGCGGCTACCCTGGCGAAGCGCTCCAGTGGGATACTGCTGACAGGATCAACGCTGTTACTCGAAGCTTGTGAGCCACGGATGCCAGGTGAAGTTTCGCCGAGACTGAAGTCGAGAAAGTCCAAATGGCTGAGATTGGGCTGTAAAAGCTCTAGAGCCCCCGCATAATGCAACAAATCTGCGTTGCTCATCGACGTAAGGGATGCTTCATTATTTCCCCAAGGAGCTGACGAAGCAGCCATATGGGAATGAAAGACATTTGCTCTGGTGCTCAACGACACTGCAGGACTGAGAAACTCGGCATTGGCGGTGAACAAAGTCGGGGTAGCGGTCTCCAGTGTAGTCTCTACCATATGATGCGAGAAGCTCATCGGCGATAGTTCATTATCATGTTGACCAACAGCCGGAGAATGGTTCACAGGCCGTCGATCATCAAATGACTCTTCCAAAGCCAACTTTGTTGATTCAGTCGATTGTTCGTTGAGAGCTTGAAGCATTGATACCGTAGCCAATGCATCAAGGTCAGACGTCGAAAACTGCGCCATTGAAGCATCGGCAGTTATTGAACTGCCCTCCTGCTGTTGTGGCTGCCCATTATCGTGCATTTGATTGTTCTCTTGCTCTCGTTGATTATCTGTCTCGATTTCTGATTCTTCTTCTGGCCCCGGCGGTGGTATTGAACACACGTTGATGGAATCGGCCAGTACACTTTGTCGGCGCTGTCGGCTCTTTTCGTTCGTTGAGACATCGGATCTTCGGCGCTCTCTTTGTGAGGTATCGCTGTTTGGATGAAAGTACCTGACATGACGAAGGAGGACATCGCTGTCGCAATCAATACCAGCACCGACAAAAAACTGAACATGGCTTCTTACCTCCGTGCATAGCCGCGACCGCACGTATCGCATCGATATGGCTTCTCCCCTGTATCTAAGCATGGGTCAATTTGGCGACTGGGACGGTTCCATGTGGGGATGATCTTACGAGAGCGCTCGTGGCGGAGAAGATGCTCTGTCTTGTGGAACGTTCGGTGACAGTATGAGCAGCCTTTCATGATATGACGCTGGCAGCGGTTGCAAAGCCTGAAGGAGAACTAAACAATTCCGGAAGGTAAAATAAACACTCTAGTCATCCAAAGGTCCATGAAGAATGCTCTGAAGCTGCGGCTCCGCTGGTGCAATGACGAAATCTGGGGTTGTCGCGGGGTAAGGAACATCAATCTCCAACCTGTTGTTTCTGTCTCACATGCAAGGCATCTACAATCAGCCTGGGAGAGAGAAATGCGGTCTGGGCTCTGCTGCGCACCTGGTACCGCTTCATCTGCCGAAGCAGATCGACAAGGTCAAGCGGAAGATCCGGGGTACATGGATTACAGAGGCTCAGCCTTTCCAAAGCAGCCAATCAGATGATGTTAAATTGAGTAGATGACCTCTACCCCGCAATCCTAGCTATAGAGTTTAATAACAGCGTTGATAGCTCGGTTAAACGGGCGCTGGCTCAAAATTACTTACCCTGGATCTATGTGGGGCTTTCCATGAACATGAGCATGATTGTATGTGGGACAAGATACTAAATGGACTCCAGCATGGCTAGCAGGCCTTGGGGAGCAAGAAGACATCAAACGTTGATATAGTGTTTGAAAACAAACTCTGTAAAAAGTATCGTAAACTTATCCTAAGCTTATACCAAGCTACCTAAGTCTTTTCGTCATTTAGGATCAAGGTCCTGAATTATCTTTCCTCCCTTTGACATACTGTGTACAATCGCGCATGAGCAATAATTCATAGTTGTAGATGGCTAGTCTTGAGTCCATACAGGCCATGGCTGTAGCTAGTTATACTGAGATAAAAACGCTTCTGCACTCTCAAGCTCCCTCTTGATGGCTTCGACATGTGCTGCACTTCGTGGCTTAATGTTAACCTTGTATGGCAGCGGACACACCAAATTCGCCGATGTATATGCATCTTGATCCAGCGGTTTAACCTTCCCGGTTACAGGATCAATTGGTTCAGAGAATTCAAACGCCCACAATAACTTGGCAGTGATTCGCCACATACTGCGCTCGGCCAGATGGATTCCAGGGCAGATACGTCGTCCAGCACCATACCCATAGTGATGTAAAGATGAAAGTCAGCTAGTGTCTCTCAGTCCTGTTGAGGAATGGACTTATCTCGTTTCTCATAATCTGGACCAACGGCGTATTCGTTTGCAAGCTTTGTATGAGACAGGTAGCGGTCGGGGTCGAAGGTGTCATGACTTCCATAGTAATCCTTATCATGATGCATCGCCCAAACGCCAACGAAGATGGTACTTCCTTTGGGGATCAACATTCCATCGTAGTAGTCGTCTTTCAAAAGGTTAGTTACCGCATGGGTTTCATCGGTAGGAGCAACATAGACTTACCCTTGGTGACGGTATGAGGCAGTCCTAGATCGGAACTATTCCAATGTCCAGTAAGCACTCTGATGAAGAAGATACCGATCCAAGGTCAACTTACGTTGGTCTCCATCGCAATCCCTCTTTGACGATAGCATTGACATAAGGCATCTTCGCAAAATCCGAAAACACAGGCGCTCGTTCAGTGCCGCAAACAGCATCAATCTCCACTCTGGCCTTCTCCTGGAACTTTGGATATTTCGCCAAAGCCAAGATCAAAGTAAGGATCTGATTCGCCGTGGTATCGGCACCTGCTTCCATCAACTCGCCGAAAAGGTTGTTGAAGGCATGCTGCGACATGGGCCAGCCATTCTTTTCATACTCATCCAACTTCATATCAATCATACACTCTCGGCGATCACCTCTGGCGCGTCGGTCATCGACCATTGCGCGCGCTTGGCTCCAGACTTTGTCCATGTGATCTCGCATCTTGTAGACGCGGGACTTCCATTTTCCGGGGATATACCAGAGCCATGGGATGAGGTCGACGGGAGGCGTAGCACCGGGTTCGATCGCTTCGAGCCACTATAGCAGAGTTAGACATAGGTAGATGAGAAGGAAAAGCCTGATTAACCTTTTCAATCATGGCGGAGACATCCTTGTACCAGAATGAATCCAAAGTCGTCGCTCGGAAACCCCAGGCCAAGATAGCAGCCACAGAAGAGGCGTACAGGCGCGAGTACGAGTAGAAGTTGCTAGGATCATCCAAAAGACGATTCATCAAGATGACAGCCCTAAACGAGCCCTCGGTCAGCTCTAGTCTACTTTGTCATGGTGCAAGACTACCTACTCAGTCTCCTGCACCCTAAAATGCTTCTCATCCAAAGACTTTGGGTTCAAATTGCGCGTCACAACAGTTCTCTTTTCTCGCCAAGATGGACTCTGACACTCCATAGTCATATGATCGCCTCTCGTGATGAACAGCGGGACGATATTAGGAGGCCGATCCGAGTAGATGCTGCCCTTCTTATCAAGAAGTTCATGGACGGCTTTACGGTCGCAGATCACAATGATGTTGCCGGAGCCGATTTTGAGAGAGAAGATTTTGCCGTATTGCAGAGACCATTCCATGAACCTGGGTTTGTTAGTGACCGCCTGAAACGTCTAACTACAGTATTCTTACTTCTTTCCGAGGCCGGTTGTGGGAATCATGTGCATGTTGCCTAGGATCGGGACCGTAGGAGGCCCCGGAGGCATTCGAGGATCCCGTCTGCCGATCCGGAGCAGCCAATACAATGTGAGAGCGACTGTGGCACTTACAAGGCCGTAAATAAACGTGGGGGAGGCCATAGCGACGTTTTTGCCAGATTGATGGCGATAGGGAGAATGCAACTGTACACAAGTAGAACAACAAAAGAAACACGATTATCATGAACCCGTCAATCTGGGCTGGGGAAGCTTATACAAAAAGACCCCTCACTCTCAGAGCCACAGAAGAGACCGAGACCCGGGCTAGTGGATCTTTAGTGTAGTACGCGAAAAATAGCTTTTCATTCTTCGTTTTTGGGCCTCCGAAGTTGGTGCGAAGCTTAGGCTTGAAGTAGGAAGAGAGACACTAACCAAGTTCGACACTGGGTGTTTCCCCGCAGTTTTCAGTGGTTGTACAGCGCTGATGGCCTGTAGCTATAGCTGATTATCATGCATGGTAAGGTACAGAGTATTTAATGATGAAGGATCTTGAGTTAAGTTGTTATTTAATTGCATGCTTAGTAGTCTTTATAGGCCCGCGGAATCACAAGATACAAAATAGATTTGTAAGCTAAATTGAATTGACTACTTCCTTTCCATATTCGTTACAGAAGTCTGTGAAGCTTAGGACTGGAACATGTCATGCATCTTTGTAGTTAAGTAGCTAGGTGCCAAACATGATTCGCGAGTAAACAAAAGAATTTGAATAAATAGGCATTGAGATCAATGTAATATGCTATTGGGTCTAGCCTTTGATCTCCAAATGGCCGTCAAAGGCCTGAGACCGATGTGTTTCGCTACGAATACAGTTCGCCTTTAAGCCATCAACAAGCTCTTTCATTACACTGGATTGCTCCAATAAATCCCACTCTTCCTCCGATCCCAGTCTAAAACGGATAGATAGGTCAGTCGAAGTAACACCAAGAGTGGTCAACCAAACAATGGACTCACCTTAGCCACAAGCTTGCCATGCTCGTATCCCGACATTCCTTCAGCACCAGTGCACTCTGAACCCGAGGAGAGCTAGATGCCAATTTCTCAGGAAAATGTGCCAGTCTATCTAGCATCTCGTTTCTTAGAACCTGGCTCTTGGCCCAATAGTGCTTCACTACCACAAAGCTTCGCACAGAGTCTCTTTCGACATCATCAGCTCTCTTCAGAAAACCTGCATACTCATCGTAGTGGTGGAGGTCGTAGTCCGGACTACCCAGGCCTTGGACCGTTCGTAGAAGTTCGTCTTTGTCAACAAGGGCCATTTCTCTTTTGAAAATTTCAGATGAAACATGGTCGATGAAGAATCCAATTGGGTGTGTGTACCCTTCTAGACCCCAGAGCGTGTCGGGCTCACCATCGACATCTTGGCCCCAGTAGTACGAGTCGCCGTACGGTTCTGTAGCTGAGACTTTGCATAATTCAACGAGCCTATCTTTCCACTTATGAAATGTGTCAGTTAAGATTTATAAAGATGAATGGATTTGCTTACAAGATCAATAGCGCCATCTCGCCCGACAACGCGGGCGATAACAAAGAACTTAGGCATCATGGCAAATTGCTGGGCACGAGAATGAGATTAGGCAAAAAAGACACCTAATGGGCTGGGTTAGATAAAGATGGTATTGCTCTGGATGTTCGTGATGGCACTCGGCGGTGTATTGTCGGCGCACCGATCACGAAGTATGCTACGCTAGAATAGAGCTGTCAGCGGACGCACTAATTTCGGTGGATGCACCATCTGCACAACATTGATCCTGCCTCTGAAGAGAGAACTTTGTTGGTTAAAGTAATCGCAGTTTATCTCCTCATTTTCCCTCATATTCTGATCATTCTGTGTAACATTCGTGGTTGGTAGTTCTATCCCAAGCCTAACTGCCTGTACTCAGCGCGATGCCGACCAACCAAGCTCTCCAATTAATAGTCATTCCGCATCGTCCAGCGGCGAATGCGGAAATCGAGCGAGATCTTGCGCCCGCTCTTTCAATACTCAAGAAGTGAGACAGACTTGCTGAACCATCACCCTTCACATGGCTAATATGCATGCTTGACAGGGCGCCTGGCCTAAAGTCTTTCTGGAGCGGCAGAAAATTCGAAGATCGATATACAAAAGTATATCTGGCTCTGTGGGACAACTTAGAGTCATCCCATTCTTTCTTCACAAGCTCAGAATACGAAAAGTTCCACAGCGTTATTCAGCCAGCTCTAAACGGCCGCAAGGTCACATGGACATCTCACGCGCTCATGGACCACTCTCCGCTCAGTGACCATCAACACCTCTCCGACACTCTCACATCGCCTGCTGTAGAGGTCGCATTGACGAAAGTGGTTGAAGGTGGTGTGTCCGGTTATTACTCGCAGTTCAACAAGGTGGTTACCCGTGTGCTTGACGAGGAAGATGGGTGTAAGGGCTACTTTATCAGTCCCCTTATTGAGAACCCTGAGGATCAACTATTGTTGATCAACTGGGACTCCGTGGATGTAAGTAGACCTACCTTAAGTTATTGTTGACTGAAGGAACTTGACTGACCGAAGGATAGGCTCATCATGAAATCTTTGAGAAAAGGCCGGGATTTAGGGAGTGTATAGATGCCCTGAAGGATTACTACAAAGAGTTTGTCGTACCATGGCATATTGTTGATATTCAAGAAGAGGATTTGTAGCGATAGAATGCCCTGTACTCTTCAAAGTTTAATACACTGATTCTCATACGTACCGTTATTTACTTCAACAGATCTGTAGCACAAACATGGTACTGTAGATTGGCCGTAGATCTGCGGATATGGTATCTCATCATGTACGTTGTGAGACTGGAACCCGCTATGATACTTAGACAAAGCTGCACTAAGTCACTTCGAATTTAATCCTACACACTGAATTCCGTACATACATAAAGTTAGGTATCCAGTACGCTACTGAGTTAAGCTAGGGACATCAACTAAGCAGCAAATTGTGGATAGACTCTTTTACGTATTTCGTCATGGGCATATCTATCGACTTATAATCATTGCCGAACTAGCTATTTCTTCTCCGATCGCTAGCTGCCCATTATTCACCCATCAACAGGCAGCATATCCTCCGTCCACAGTCCATTGTGCTGAGAAGAAGTGTCAACTTGCAGCCACGTATTGAGAACAAGAAGAGGAGACTTACCCCCGGTAACATATGAAGCATCATCACTCAACAAGAAACACAGAACCTTGGCCACTTCGTCAGCTTTACCCATGCGACCAAGGCATGTCAGCTTGCTGATCTTTTCCGAGTCGAACAACCCTTTCGCTTCACCTGCCTCAAACATTTCTGTTCGGATCGGTCCACTATGAGCTCTGTTAGGATGAGGCGAGTATGAAATAGAAGAAGGAGAAGTACGGGAGAAGAGAGTTGATGCGAATACCCTCGGTGCCGAACTCGCCAGCTACAGATGATGTAAGACCGATGACTCCAAATTTGCTCGATGAGTAGGCTGCATTGTGAGGGAAGCCTCTAAGGCCCGAGGTGCTGGAGATGTTGACGATGGCTCCTCCTGGGCGGGGAAGATGCGGAATCTGGGCTCGCATACACCACATGACGCCTTTGAGATTGACGTCCATCATGCGATCCCAGTCAGACTCTACCTAGTGGGGCATTGATCAGTATTCATGACTACCTAGATGGTAGATGACCGTGACGTAGCGTACAATGGTTGCGCAAGTTTTATCACCTTCTCCTCCTGCGATTCCAGCAATGTTGGCAGCTCCATCGAGTCGTCCGAAGTCAGCAACGGTGCTGTCGATCCAATTCTAGACCTGTTGTTGACTTCGGACGTCAACTGTTGACGCAACTACTTTAGTGCCTCTCTGCGAACCTAGAGTACGCATCAGAGATTAAAACAAACAAAAGATAAGGGGAAAGCAAAACGTTAATACTCACATAATTGCTTCGTTTTGTCGAGGCCTTCTGCGTTGATATCACAAATGGCTAGACCTCCGGCTCCAAGTTCCGCCAGGCGGATTGCAGAGGCTCGCCCGATGCCCGACGCTGCACCAGTAATTGCATATACTCTCCCTTTGATGCCAGACATTCTGATGACGTGCGCAAAGAAGATTTTTGACTAGATACTACTAATTATGAGAATGCAAATGCCGAGTATATGACTTATAGGTCCATCTCGCATATGAGCGCTGACATCTCGCGGGGTGCGCTGGAACACCCAGCTCCGCTAGCGCGCTCGGTTACAGTGACTACCTGGCTGGAGCAGAAGCGAATTCGGGCTAGGTTCGGCCTGACTCGGGTACCGTCATGAGAGAAAATGCGGATGCGACTGACAACTACTCCTCAACATGAGAAAACAGTAAGTTTCTGGAATATCTACGGTCAGCTTGTACCAATATTTGGTGCTGGCCGCCTCCTTTGCCATATAAGCGCATACCCTCGAGATCATCTAGAACTACCATTCCACTGTCCCCAACAGCTCAATTACTTCGCATCGCCATCTACTCATTTCTCTACTCAGTCCCTTAGTCCATAATGTCTGTCAAAGGCCGTGTTGCTATCGTCACTGGTGCAGGAGGAGGTCTTGGGCGGGAATACGCTCTCTTGCTCGGAAAACTTGGAGCCAAAGTCGTAGTGAACGACTACGGCGGTACACTCGAAGGCCAAGCTGGGACCATTACAAGGGCCCAATCAGTGGTAGATGAGATCAAAGCTGCCGGCGGTAGTGCTATCGCCGACGGTCACGACGTCTCTATCCAAGCCCAAGCTCAAGCCATCGTTGCCAATTGTCTCGCTGAATACGGCCGTGTTGACATCCTCGTCAACAATGCCGGTATTTCTGGAAAGCCAAGTTCTCACGCAGCGCTCGATGCACCGGCTTTTATGAGGGTCATTGAGATTGGTGTCCTAGGAACACAGCTCATGACGAGTGCTGTTTGGTCCACGATGGAGAAGCAAGGACACGGTCGCATCGTCAACGTATCTTCAGATGCCATCATTGGATTCGGTGCGGGCGGGGACTGTGCCTACTCAGCTTCCAAAGGCGCCGTCTATGCCATCACGCAAGATCTTGGACGCTTCGCCCCGTCCTGCGGAATCAAGCTCAACGCCATCTTACCTTCAGGCGCATCACGCATGGGAGATCTCTCAGAGGCTTCAAAGATGATAACGCAGACGTACTTCGAAACCAGCAAATGTGCACCGCTACTTGTCGCTTTGTGTGCTGATGAGTGTCCTGTATCCGGTGTCTGTATCGCGACAGGAGCGGGGAGAGCTGCGCGTGTTGCACTGGCGACGTTTCCAGGACATACAAACGAAACGACTGCGGAGGGATTTCTGGAGAATTGGAGCAAGGTTATGGGTGATGGAAAGGATGTTTACATCCCCAAGGATACTTTGGATCATGTGCGGTACGGAGTCCGCTTGGCGTCTGGACTAGAGGTGCCTGAGCTGCCATCATTGGGCATCATACCAACCAGCAGTAAATAACCATTGTAGCTAATTAGCCTTAAAGCGTGTCAATACAATATGCAATTTCATGATTACAAATAGTTGTGATGACCATATACCCATGTTTAACCTCAACCCAAAACAAACAATCTCTCGCCCTCACGGCGATGGTCACGCGTTAGATCAAATTTTCCAGTTAGGGCGCGGGATGTTAGTATCCGCTGTTAGGTCTATCCGCTCAAATAACACTCTCTGCTTCAATCTTCCATGAGCAAGAATCAGCGAGAAGGCCTAACTTGGAAAAACTAAGTAATTCCGATCACCGGACAATAACATTTGACAACGTCGGTGGTCTCGTGAGAGCATCCAAGGACCCAATTCTCAAGCCGAAGCTGGACCGTCCGAACTCCATCCGCTAACCCTCGTTTCCATTCTGTCACTAACTCTTCAGCCACCATCCTCTCGTTTAGGCGGGGTAGCAGCATTCCGCTTCTATTTATGCCTCTTAATAAGAGTGCTGCTTGATACGGGGGTTTCGGAGATAGGTAACCTGCAAGAAATCTCATTCTCAACCACTGTCTCAGATAACAGCTAAATTATGGCTTCAAACAACGGCACGCCCAGCCTGGAATCTCTTCTCCAACGTCTCCAACTCCTCGAAGACAAAGACGCACTAGCAACCCTACTCAACCGCTACTGCAACACGGCAGACGACCACAAATGGGACGAATTCGCCGACTGCTTCATTCCCAACGGTATTCTCGGGTTCGAGAGCTGGGGCGACATTGTAGGCGTTGAAAAGATCGCTGCTGCTGCTCGCGGCGCAGAAGACAGATTTCAAGGTCTACAGCACTCCATGAGCAATCTACAGTTCACGGTTGACGGAGACACGGCTGAGGGGAGATGTTATCTCTGGTTTTCTGCAACGATGGATACGAGCAAGCCTCATGAGTACCATGCCTTTGGAGGACATTACCGTTTCAAGTTTCAGCGTACGGGTAAGGGATGGAAGATAGCGAGAATGCAGCTTAAGAAGATCTGGGCCCAAAATGAGGATACAGAACGTGTATTTGGATAGACCTAGCCAGAAGAGGACGAGGTGGAAGGACATTGCATCAGTTATCTGGCTCTGTATCTTGATGCTCATTCGTTTGGTCCGTCCTTCATGTTCCGTTCGTAATGGAAAAGTGATTCTCATGATTGATGGCAGAACCTTAAGACATCGCAACGAGGCCTATCTAGCCGAGGCACTAAGAAGTCCTATTTCGACAACCAACTCAATGGTTGAGCAGGATGCTTATTCCGGGTGTTACTTTTCGCATCAGGGCTTTACAAAACTGTTCCATCATTGAACTTCTCATTCATGGCCTTCAACAGTAGCAAAACTTGGACAGGTATAACATCTGCTTCTGTTTGCAATTCGTATTTCATGCCTAATTCTCTCAATCCATAACAATAACCGCCCGACCCTTCAGCTTACCATCCCGTAAAAGCTGGTAGGCCTTTGGAATCTCATCAAAGCTAAACCTATCAACCTCAATGCGAAGCTTCCCTTCTTTCGCCAGCTGGCACACCTCCCTCAAATCCTGCCGCGTACTTCCAAGGGATAGTGAGAACTTAGCACTCGTCGCCATCAAGTTCCAGCCTAAACGCACAGATCCGCCTTGCATGCCAGGCACAGAGACGAATCCCTGGGGTCGAACGACACTCACTGCTAGCTGCAAGGTTGCGTCGCTTCCAACAAAGTCAACCACGCCGTCAGCCCCTCTGTTTGAAGTAATCCGGTCAATTTCGGCCTTTGAGCTTGCATTAGAAAGTATCGCTTCATCTGCTCCCAGCTCTTTCGCGAGGGTTAGCCTCTTGTTTGAGTTGTCGGCAGCAATGATGCGAGCAGAGGTGAGAAGTCGGAGGAACTGGACAGCGTATGATCCAAGCCCACCAATGCCAATGACCAGAACGTATTGGCCAGGCCGTGCATTTCTGAAAATATCCTTGCAGCTAGCATAGGCCGTCACGCCCGCGTCGGTGAGAGGAGCGTACAGCACTGGATCCTCATGACCGATAGATACAAGCTCAGTACGAGGTACAACAAGGTACTCAGCCAAGCCACCATCAAAACCACAGCCCCTCGTCATTCCAATAGCGCCTCGCTTAAAGTGTTCGCAGTGCTGCTCAACCCCTGCCTCACAGAAAGTGCAGAACCCACAGTGCCGCATGTGATGTACCACGACACTCTCTCCCTTGGACAAGTCGGTGACCGAAGATCCGAGATCTTCAACGACACCAGATGTTTCGTGACCGAGAATGTAGTTTGCGTCTATGGCGGAGGCATATGGATCGCTGCCGGGTTGGCTGTCCATCATGTCGAGGTCTGAACGACAGAGACCAACCGCCTTGACGCGAATGAGAACATCTGCAGGCCCTGGAATTGGTTTTGGTGAATCGACGTATTGGCCTTCTTGCCCCCAGGCAACTAGTTTGTAAGATTTCATGGTGTTTTGAAAGCTGCGGTGCAATTGCTCAGGCTGTATGGATCACGCTATGAGAGATACTAGAGGTGACTTCAGGAACGGCAATGAAGTGCATGGGTAACAGATGATCAGACCGTTGGCTTGAGGTAGTTGTGTCTCTTCACTAGCGCCTGACTTGGTGTAGGATATGAATTCGGACGATCTACAGGTACGCTCGTGACCACTTCGGTATAACATACGCCCTACGGGCGGACTGGACGCCGGACGAACTTACACGCGCTCTTATCTAAATCACCGCTGTAATGTAGATCATTATAGCGTCCGGGTTGCCATGAGATCTTGCGGGGAACAAAGGAAAACAATTTGTTTGCCGGTTGTGGAGTATAACACTGCCCCTTATAGCCTGCTATAATCTCCGCCGATGTTGTTTGCCATCCATTTGCCAAGCCCCCATTGACTTAATTATCTCTTACTACTCGAAACTCTTCATCATGACGAAACACGAAGCATCACCAGATGACATCTTGCCAGGTCACAACGACCAGGACATTGCCCTCTCGAACGAGGATGAACTTCGTTCCAAGATCTTGACCGCTGAACGCTCAACTCTCCCAGACGGCTACTTCCTCAGCCGGGAGTTCGTCGGAACATTCGGTGGTATCGCGTTCAGTCTTGCTGCGACATACTTTGCCTTCCAGGCTGCAGCTGGCGCCCTCATCATCATCAACCAGCAGATCGGCCCTAGTGAGAACTACTACCTGTTCTCAATTGTATGGACTGTGTCTCAACCCATCTCCATGCTCTTGTTTGGCCGTCTCTCTGATATGTTTGGTCGCCGAAACCTTGCTCTTGGTGCCAACATTCTTGGGATAATTGGTGGTATTATTGCTGCTACTTCGCAGAGCATCAACCAACTCATTGCTGCCAACGTTCTCTTGGGCCTTGCCTCGGGTATTCCGGGTTCGTATCCTCTTTTGACGGGAGAGCTTATGACGAACAAGCTCAAGTTTCTTGGTACTATAGTTGTTGTAGTGCCTAACATCATCGCCACTGGTTTCGGTCCGTATCTTGGCCTTCGACTTAGCATTCTTAGTTCATGGAGATGGATCTTTTACATCTATATCATTTTAATGGGTATGTTTGCAAAACATAACGCAAGGGTAATTAGATCAATACTGACCATATCTCCCAGTTATCGGTACTACCCTCTGGTACTTCTTCTACCACCCTCCTTCGTTTGTCCAACTTCACGGAACCAGTATCAGCCACAAAGCAGAGCTTGCAACCATCGACTGGCTTGGAACTTTCCTTCTTGTCTCGGGTCTTGTTCTCTTCCTTCTTGGAATCGCCTGGGGCGGGCAACCATACAAATGGACTTCCGGCCGGGTTCTTGGCCTCCTGATACCTGGTGCTGTATGCTCTATCGCATTCGTTCTCTATGAGGTATATGGCAACCCCGCGAAGCCAATCGTCCCCATGAAATTCTTCAAGGATGTACGAGGCTACACCTGTGTCGTCATCATCTCTGCCATCACCGGCTGCCTTCAGACGGCCCTGTTCATCTTGTGGCCTTCTCAGGTTGCATACATCTTTGGAAGCACCACCAATGGTTGGGAGGAGACTGCTTGGATGTCAAGTGTTGTGAACTTTGCAGCTTGGTCTGGTATTATCATCGTCGGGCCTCTCTTTCACGTAATCAAGCATTTGCGTCTACAGCTTGTTGTAGGATCAGCATGGATGACAGCATTCCTGGGTGCTATGTCTACCATCACTTACTCCAACAAGGGATCGGCTATTGCTTTTGCCTTTCTCAGCACTTTTCCCATTGGGTGGGGAGAAGTCATGACTATGTTGATGGTTCAATACATCGTTCCGGAACGGGATCTGGGGGTTGCCTTTGGTGAGTAGCCAGGTCTGTCCAGACGCCAGCTCTTCTATGACTAACTGTGATCCTCACGATAGCTATCGTCTCTTCGGTCCGCACCATCATGGGCTCCATCTTCGCAGCTGTCTTTGTCGCCATCTACACCAACAAGCTCCCAGGCTACATGGCCAGTATTGTAGTACCTGCGCTTCAAAAGACAACTCTGTCTGCAGAGGCAATCAGCGAAGTACTAGCAACAGCACCCACCGCGAGCCAGGCAGCACTCTCCGCTATCAAAGGCGTAACTCCTGAGATTCTACGTGTTATCAACGCCAAAGTCGCCGATGCTTACGGTCACTCATATGCCTTTGTTTACTACACCGCTGTTGCTCTCGGGGCTGTATGCTTTCTTGCGGCATTGTGTCTGCGCGACTTCGATATTTATCTGACAGACCACGTCGCCCGAAAAGTATATAAGAAGGAAGAGACCAAGGAGGATTCATTGGCGAAGCATATTGAGCACCGTGAGGGTATTTGAATCGCGTGTCCGAATGACTCATTGAGAAATGCTAGTATTCAGTGAACGTTCCGAGTCAGTATCATGGTAGGGAACGACGCGTCAAGGTTTTAGTCCGGTGTGAGGAATGGTTTTGGGTCAATATTCGATCGAGACAATTGAAATGTAATAGCATTGCTTGTTATCAATATGGGCCATGATCATCTGGAAATTTCTCGCTGTATCATAATGGTGATATTCTAGACGGGCTGGGTCATGACTACCATTATCATTGATTGGTGTGTCGCCAGAGAGTGCCTGTCAACATTAGTAGAGTGTTCCCATAAACACTCAAGTAATTGTATGGATACCTTCCTTACTATAAATGGCAGTAGGTCTAAAATCTCTTGAAATATCCGTAATTGGCCAAGATCAATGGTAAGGGCCAAGCAATCACATTTCTCTTCAGATGGTCATTTGAGTCGCAGAGGCCTGAACCCGAAACATTTTCCGCGTTGCATACTTTGTACTATTCACTCTGTGCTTGGCCTTGCATTCGATTTACAACTATCAACAGGTATTTCTCTATGCATACAGCTAGTTGCTATTATATTTATCTTACAGCATCTTCCTTGGAAAATTATATTCGGTCAGTAATAATGCAGACTTCATTGAGTTATGCCCGATAATGTTGCTAGGCTACCCTACAGAAATACAGGCAAAGACCCGACCCTCTGGCTACCCCTCTTTTCAGAATGCGCTAACTTACAAGAAGGGGGGCGGGGGTGGGTCGTATCCACTGTTACCGAAGTTCTAGGGTGAACTGGGCAGGGAACATCTTCGGGTTGGGTTCACGAGGATACGCTAAAGATACTGCGAGGATACAGCGCGATGGCGCCTGTGAAGCATGGCCCCAGCAGTGACATGACCCCAGCAGTGACATGACACACAATCGCTTAACCTACAAAAGCAAACGTGGTGTAAATTTCCTTACTGGATATCCATAATGGTCCGTTGTACGTCAGTCTGATTGCCCATGACAAAGATGCTCAACATTTCTCTTCAAGGACAAGTCGGCATCGTCACTGGTGCCGGGTCTGCTTATGGAATCGGACGGTCCATGGTGATAGCCGCTGCACAGGCTGGCGCAGCTGCAGTCTACGCATGCGATCTTAACCTTAGCTATATGGATGATCTCAAGAAGGAGGTGAAAGAGATGGGCCATGACACTATTATCGAGGGGCAATTTCTAGATGTCTCAAATGAGGAACAGACTGTGGCGCTGTTGAGAAATGTTCTCAAAACCCACGGCCGTGTAGACTTCTTTTTCGCAAATGCTGGGTATGCTGTCTACCGGTGAGTATCCTCTTCAAATTGTACCTACGAAGACCTTTTACTAACATGGTTGTAGGCCGCTACAAGATTTGACCGTGGATCACTTCAACCGCGCTGTAGATGTCATGCAGCGCGGATGTTTTCTGGCTCTCAAGTACGGATCCCAGGCCATGAGTGTCACGTCGCCGAACAAGACCGAAGCCAAAGGCAATATCATCATCACCTCATCCTGCGCCGCCTTCGCAGGCGCCTACGCCGACACAGCCTATACAGCAGTGAAAAACGCGTGTAACGGACTAGTAGAGAGCGGTTCAGTCCAGCTGTCAGCGAGCAACATTCGCGTCAACGGCATAGCGCCAGGATGCACCAACTCCAGCATCTTGACGAGTTCAACCCTCTCCGAGAAGGGCGATCAGTATACTACTTCAGCTACCAAGGAAGAAATTGCAGCTACTCACGCCAAGTTCTTTGAACGCGGTGGACTGTATAAGCAGAAGGAGAAGTTTTATAACCGTGCTGCGGATCCCTCTGAGATTGCTAATTTGGCGTGCTTCTTGGCTTCTGATCTAGCGCTGGCGATAAATGGTCAGATTATTCTTGCGGATAGTGGAAAGACTACGGCTGCGACGGGAGAGGGTTTCACGGGAGCTGTGAATCCGGTCCCCGCACTGTCGATGTCTTGAACATGGATGGATCGAGTTGTCATACAGAACATATAGTTTTCCTGCACAATACTAAACAACGACAACATGTTTAAGTCGCACAATATGTAATGAAATTAACTGTTTATTTATCCCTCGACCTTCCCAAAGACAATGTAATGACCTTCCCAAAGACAATGTAATGAAGCCAATGAAGAAACCCAGGGCGAAGGGTATCTCACAATAGCCTCAAAGCTTCAGAATTAAGGTGAACTTATGTCAACAGAGATGAACAAACACTCTTCCCATTCTGTTCCTGCATCATCATCTATCAGACATTAAGTTTCGGTCCACTACGATCCTGGCGGCTGTTCGGGTGGATGAGAGCGTATACTGAGCATCCCTCGATAATGAAGTCAATTGCATGTTACAGGAACCACGACACCTACCTAATACTCCTTTTTCCATGGGCCGCAAGGATTAAAGGTGACCCATAGCTGTTACTCAGGTTATTAGCCCGAGAATCTCCCTCAGCACGATGTAAAATGTCCGTGCTGCTATACAAGCTATATGTCCGGTCCACCGAAGATGGTCCGCATCAGCGTCACGATTCTATTTGGCCTATGTTATATAGCATCCTTTATGTATAGTACCTACCAAGCATGAGACACAACGTCCGAACCCATTTACTTCATTTAAACATGTCAGCCAACTGGACTCACCTTGTTCGTTTTGTTGCTGAAGAGGACGGTCAAGTCCATCTAGGACAGATCGACCATGCAACTTGGCCTGATGTCGGTATTTCTTTTGAGAAGGGTGAGAGGATACAGGCAAAGCTCATAAAAGGATGCGTCTTTGATGGTGTTGTAACGGAAAGACTCTTGACAGTCAAGGAAGTGAGTCTGAACTGGGCAACTTGGATTATTCTACAGCCCAAACTGACCTCTCCAGCTCCTCACTCCCTTGACGATGGACCAGGTCCCTATCATCCGATGCATGGGCCTCAACTATCGCGATCACGCCAAAGAAGCAAACATGCCTATCCCCGACGTGCCAGTGTTATTCATCAAGCCACGAACAGCTCTCAATGGGCCTTACCCAGCCAAAGTCAACGTCCCCAAGATCGCCCAGGATGGCACGAGCGATTACGAAGCGGAGCTGTCGTTTATCATCTCCAAGACCGGCCGTGATATCCCTCGAGAGAAAGCCCTCAACTACGTTTTGGGATACACTGCCAGTAATGACATTAGCGCACGGGCCCAGCAGTTCAAGAATAGCCAGTGGTGCTTTTCTAAAGGTCTAGATGGCTCTTGTCCGATTGGCCCAGTCTTGGTTTCGCCCTCGGCTCTGGGTGACCCGCATAGCCTTGGTATCACAGCCACGTTGAACGGCGAGATTGTGCAAAGTTCCAACACCAGGTAAGTCAACAAGAAAAGTAGAGGCAGTCCACATCAGCTAACCATATTCTAGGGAAATGATCTTTGACGTTGCAAGTATTGTATCCTTCCTGTCCCAGGGCACGACTTTGGAAAGAGGAACTATCATCATGACGGGCACAGGGCCTGGAATTGGTGCCATGCGGAGTCCTCCCCTGTCGCTTAAGGATGGGGATGATGTGCGGGTCTACGTAGACGGAATTGGAACTTTGATCAACAGGGTTTGGTACGAAAAGTAGCGGCAGTCGACGGAATTCAAGTAGTCTAACTTAGTCTGCCTGCGGCTTTTCCTCCGCATCACCATTGGCTAATCATGCTTCGCTTATAGATAATAAAAGTTGGTTGGTGCACTTCGCGGATCAATAGCGCTTGTCTATGTCATAATGAGAGAGTCAGTGGAAGCTGACAGATGCACCGAAGATGGTCCGTCTGACTGCCTGAGCGCGCCGCCCTAGTTCCAGGCCAAGAGGAACCAAGATGCTCCTCTGTTCTTGGAGCGGGGAAATTGATGTAATGCTCGTATGTTTGCGTGAAGAAAAGAGGCGAGTAAGAGCAGTGCTTGAGCATGGAAGAAAAAGCCTTGCAATGAATTACCGTGAACATTGCTCGGCACTGTCATCAGGGGACGAGGACCTGCTCCAGTGTTGCAGAGATAATGGAACCAAGATTGGCTACCGGAATACCGGTAGTTACTGAAGTCGACTAAGCTAACTTTTAGCGTTGTCAACCCCGCGTGATGCATCGTAGCTGTGGGGTCTGGGGTCCAAGTTAGCGTACCAAAACCTGGGGTAAAAGGTGCTGACCATCTTGTGAAGGTGAACTCCATTGTTGATAATTATCTTTCTCTTTTTGAAACGGGCCAAGGTCTAAACCATCTAACCAAAGCTGACTTTCTATTTACCATGTGGCAGAATAACTCACAGAACAAGGATACTAAACGCACGGCCGACGTTGCCTGTCACTCATGTCGAAAGTATGTCCCCCAGTGCAAGGGAGAAGAATCAAGACTGACAACCTCACCTTTAAAAACACAGACGTAAAGTTAAATGGTTTGTCTATTTGCTGCCATCTGTAATAGTTCATGTCGCTCATTTATGTTGGATAGCGATCGCGAGCAACCATGTTGTCAAGTCTGTATCGAGACAGGGCAGTATTGCGAGTATCCAGAAAGAGTACTCAAACCAGGACCAAAGATCGGTATAGAAAGCCCCATGACTTTCGAAAGGCGAAAAGTTAGGCTCACCCGTTTCAAGGCTCACTTCAACGGCGTGGACGAAGATACAGAGATCGGTGCCAGTCCAAGGCCACAGACCAACAGACCAGAAGCAACGGGTCTGCGTCCCCCACAGATCAAACCGGGGCAGAAAGGTCCATAGTAGTCGATGTGAGCCAGTCTGAGCGTCGACAAAGCTTTGCGAGCAGTTCGTCGCGCCGCAAATCAGACGCCCAAGATCAAAATGCGAGCCACAAGGCGTCAAAGCTGAATATCCATGATCTTTCGTTCATCTTGCATCCTTCCCATGAAGTCACGACGCCGGATGAGGAACCGCCGGCAGGAATGTCGGTCGAGTCTACTGATGTTGATAGCCATAGATTGTTCCAGTCGGCGTGTCAGGGTCTTGAACTATCGAGGCAATCAGTTGAAAAGATGTATGTTGTCACTCAGATCTCTTGCAATCTTATGCTGAACACGCTGATATACTAGGGTGCGCATCTATTTTGATAACATGGTTGCTATCAATCTCTTCCATGAACCAACATTCACGCAGACCCTGCATTCTATTACCTCGGAATCTCATCTGGTAGCATTGCTGGCTGCTATATGTGCATACTCTGTCCGCTTTGTCCCGTTCGAAGCCGACTTGGAACTTCAACAAGAACTTTCATGGGGTAACACCGACCAGAAAACGCCCACTACATTCCTCAATCTCTCGTCACAGCAGATTGACAAGGCTCTCAATGAGTGTATCGACGATCCCCCACCACTCTGCGTTCTGCAAGCTCTCATCGTTACAACCCACTGTCAGCTGACTCAAGGTGTTCGAGGAAGAGCATGGCGCGCACTAGGAACATGTGTGAGACTAGCATACGAGCTGAACCTTCACCTGCTCGACTCGAGGTACGCTGTTGAGCAGTACGATCACAACACCCACCGCTGGTGCGAAGATGAGGAGAGGCGTCGTGCCTGGTGGGCAATATGGGAGATGGATGTGTTTGCGAGTACTATTCGTCGCACTCCAACTGCTATAAGCTGGTCTCAGATGGAAGTGTTACTCCCCGCGCCTGATTCCAACTGGTACCAGGAGACTCCGATTGGGAGCTGTTTCCTCGAACAGGAGCCAGGCCAGCGGTGGAAAGCATTGCAGGAAAGTGGTAACGTGTCTCCAAAGGCTTGGTTCATCGTCATCAACTCTCTGATGAAGGATGCTCAAGTCATATCTTGCCCTCGAGGCGTGCCCTCTGTTACACGACCAGGCCAGAACTGGCAGCAGCCACCAAAAGGTGAAGGAAGACAAAGCATCTCCTACCAGGCTGAGAACAGCGAAGAGTCTCGGCAGAAGTTGGAGACTCTGGCTAACTCGGTATACTGTCTTGTTCGTGTGCTCCCTGAAAACCTTCGCTACCGCCAACAACATCTTTCGTTCAGCCCTCGCTTGCCGGGTCAGGTTGAGTCATCTCGACAATTACACTGCTCTATCTACAACATCTATGTCATGACGCAGCTGGCTCGACTTATGATACATCGATATGATGTCTTTGGTAGCCAATCAAAACCCACACAACCACCAGCGATGAGTGCTTCGTGCAAGCTTGGGTTCACCTCTTTCCAGGAACAGGAGAACCCTGCACTCAGAGAGTATTTCGAGTCAGCGGACAACGTCCTCTCCATAGTCAATAGGAGTTGCGAGGACCACATTCGTCACATCAACCCGTTTTTACCCAGCACGATCTGGCTGGCGGCTGCAGTCCAGATGGTTCGAAAGCAGTTTGGAGGACCCTCTACTTACAACTCACTTATCAAGGCTCGTTTTGATGTTTTGTACCTCACGTATAAGCAATGCGTCAGCTTTTGGGGCATCCAGACTGCGATGCAACAGAATCTTGAGACTATTGAAGCACAGCTGGAAGACTTCAATGGCAAGCCTGGGAGAAGCTTCCCAGGCACGACTACACAGCCTGCATGGTCTGGGGTTAGCAATTCTGCGCAGAGATGGATACCACCATCCTTGGACATATCAGGTGGACACAAACTCAACTGTAATCCCCCCAGCAGTCAGAATGCCACCCATCAAGTACAGACACATGGTCGGTAGCCCGTCTCTCATCATGTTCGAACCCAATATGACTAACACGACCCTTCAGAAATACAAAAGCCTCTTCCAACTGGCGATGTGGATAGCCTTAACAACAAAGGTGCGCAGAACTCCGATGCTCTGCCCAAGACTCCCCCCGAAAGCGACCATGGGGAGCAAATCACGCGCAACACGATGCAAGGAACGGATATGACGCCAAAGGCTATGGGCATTACTCAGTCTATGGATCCACTAAATACGACATTTTGTGCTGATACGGACGGTCCTATCGCAAGTATGCCCATGCTGGACTTTATGCTTATGCCGCCACAAGCAGGCACTGAGATGCATGAAATGGGGGATAGTACTATGATGGATGTGTGGAAGGATATGGAGCTTCCGAGCGATATTCGCGACTTGCTATCAGGATTCTCAACGTACTAACAGCTATTTAAATGTTGTTGTGGTAGTGTTGAGCTATATACAAGCATATTGAGATTCACATGGATATTGGTATTTGCCCTTGATGCTCAGAATACACAATTCCTGAAGCATCACCTGTAAGCTGAGAAGAAGGCATTGTTATGATATAACATGAATGAGAATAAGCATTAACCCCCAGGATCACCATCGAGGAGTTCATTTAAACCTCGATATCGGTGTGCTTGAAGCTGCTCTAGTGATCAACCACAGAGCATGGTATTTGGTAGACGTGCAGAGAGGTCAATAACGAGTCAGCATGATAGTAGAGGATAAAACTTGATTCAATACAGATATAGATGGTATATACAGAGACCCACAACTTCTAGCTTCCATAACTGACCCCGAGAACTAGTCCTTAAAGCCAAGGACGGACTTCATGACGGAGACCAACTTTTCCGAACATCCTTCCGCATGAGCCAGAACGCGAGGACATCTCCAAGTCACAAATCGATCTGGCCGAACAAGAACAGCCCCGGAATCCTCAACACCACGCACACGCTGCCAATCGAAGTAAAAGTCCTCCCACTGCTGACGGTAGCCAATGACATGGACATCCAGAGGAACCCCTAGCTTCTCACTCACGTCTTGTGCGGCTTGTTGCCAAGCTTCACCTCCGATGCCCGTAAAGAGGACAAACTTGCCGTGACCTGCTAGATCAATGGTTGAGACAGGCTCCGAGGGCACGGATGTATTCAACCAGACGTGAGGTAGTCTACATCCAGGATATGTACTGGTGTTATAGTGCAAGATAGGGTCATCGGCTGCCTTACCCGCAGGGGAGTACGGCGCCGGCTCATCAGCGTCATATATGCCAGGCCCACTATAGCGCTGTCCCATCTCGATTCCCAGTCCGTGGAACTCATAAGAAGTCTGGGTAATGACATCTCGGAAACGCCTTCGACGCTCTTCACCTTGCAGCGATGCTGAGCCAAGCTCGTCAATGATCTTCCTGCGATCTTCCACTTTTTCGGGAAGCGCCCCAATGGCATCCCATACGTGGAAGTGATCGCGGAATGCATCGTTAGCTCGTGTGATAATGGACTTGCCAACCGGCTGGCGCTCGGCGTTGTATGTATCCAGAAGTGCGGGAGATGCGATGCCTTTCTCGACGTATGCGACCTTCCACGCGAGGTTAAAAGCGTCTTGTATACATGTGTTTGAACCCAAACCGTTCATGGGAGGATGTCTATGGACAGCGTCGCCCAAGCAGTGGCTGAAGAAGAGATCAGTCAGAGCTTTGGGTCTCGGAATGGGACAGATCAACTTACATATAACTGCCATCAGAGTATCGCTCTGCAACGATCTCATTGATGAACCACTTGGAGACATTGAGGATTTCAGCCGGTGTATCATCCCCAATAAAGTCCCGTACCCTCTCTAGGTACTCCTCTTTTGTCGCCTGTATGTTAGGGTCACAATCCCGATTCGGAAACAAAATAAACATCCACTCATCCCATGGCTTGACCATCCTGACAATGCCCATCCATCCGAACTCGGGATGTTCCTTATCAGGCTGCATAACCCAGTGAAGGTTTCCCTTACGATGCTTCACTAGATGAGATAGGTCTGCTTTGACAAGAACATTGATTGCGAGACCTTGGCCTGGCTTGCGCTCTAGAGGCAAATCAAGCTGCTTGACTACCTGGCTCTGCGCGCCGTCTGCACCGAAGAGGTACTTGGTGTTGATTTTGTATTCGAGGTTGGAGAACTTGTCTTTCAGGGTTGCTATTATCCGTCCTGTCTTTTCGTCTTTAGTAAATGACGTGAGAACTGTATCGAATCTGACTTGGAACTTGTTATGCGTGGCGTGTCTGATGAGGATTGGTTCAAGAAGGGTTTGAGGGATATCAGCTGGCTGACATGGGCTAGCCATCTCGTAGTCACCCTACGAATTGACTATTAGTGGCAAATCATGATGGAAGAATTTTGATGGACACATACCTTGCGCCTGGGATCATTGCCCCATGAATAAAGACGAGCATACTCTTCCCCAGCCATGCTGTGGCACCACCGAGTATGCACCATGCAGTGGCCTTTGGAAGATACCTGCTCGACGTCTCGATCTAGGCCAATGTCGCGAAGACACTCTGCATCTATCGGTAAGCGTTGATCGGTCAGTAATCAATCAGACTAGACCTACCCAGAGCGGCCATGTTGGTGATATGAGCCCGAGGCGTGTTGGCCGTCCCTGGCGCTGCACCGACCATCATCCCAGAAAGCCCTACATCTTATTAGAAACGCCGAATTATAACCTTCGGACTTCGTACCATGAGATGAGAGAAAGCAAGCAAGGCTGGCCCCTGCTGGCCCACATCCTACAATAAGATATTGGGTCTGGAAGATCCCGTCATCTGGCGTGGTAAGTGTGTGGTGTTCTTGGCGGTGACTGCCATTGTATGGCGTCAGAGGTGGGCTTGAATTGGGACTTAAGCTGTGAGGTGCCATTGTGAACCTGGAGTGTATAAGTCGCGATGGATTATCACGTTTCAAAGCTGCGAGCGCGGATGAAGCTGGCTTTGTAGATACAAACCGCTTTTGGATGAGTCTTGAGAACATTTGTGAATATTAGCAACAGCAGAGCAAGTACCATGTAACCATTTCATTCTCACGGAAACTTTGCACTTTCTTCGAAGCTTACATCATATGTCTTCCAAATTTCGGCTCCGCAATATCCTCCTAGCTGTATCAAGGTCTTGTTCCCGAAGATAGTGCGAGCGCGTGCCCCCGGAACATAATATCCGGATAGGGTTGGAGATCTACTCAGATGCCTGCTAGGCTCTCCTATCGGATGTGGAATCCATCTTTCGGCGCAACTTCGCTGTGCTAACCATGGTCTCTAATTGTGAAGCTGCAGAATCCCAGTCGTCCAGACCTACTGCCTAACTCGGTGGCATATTATACCAAAATATCCAAGGAGTTTGTTGATTGCTGCTAGATCTGGGTTTTCTCGCTTCGTGTCGCCCGAATCAACACAATCATTTGCTTTTCAGACTTCTCATTCAACACCATGACCCCATCCCCAACCCGGCGCATCCGCCTTGTGCGTCTCGCCCATGTCTACTATTCACATCGAGATATAGCGAAAGCCCACCAATTTCTTAAAGACTTTGGCTTTGAGCGAACAGCCAATGTTGGCAACAAAACCTATTACCGGGGGACTAGCACTGAGCCTTTCGTCTACTGTGCTGTCGAAGGCCCTGAGGATTCCTTCGGTGGTGCAGCGTTTGTGGTCGAAAGCTTCGATGATCTCACCTATGCAGCAGATACACTGCCTAATGCTACTCCAGTCACCAAGATGGATAGCGAGCCTGGAGGCGGTTATAGGGTCACGTTCTACGACCCCGTGGACAATTTTCCTTTTCACCTTGTGTACGGACAGAAGGAAGTAGATCCACTCCCCATGTCTCTACCAGAGAGAGTGCTAAACTTTGTGAGTATGTTCCCTTGTGAGGGATGAACTGGTTAGGCTGACATCTAACCGTAGCCAACAACCAAGAACCGCCCAGGTAATGAGTTTCAGAGATTCGAGAAGGGTCCTGCGCCTGTCCACAAGATGGGTCACTTTGGCATGGTCGTGACCAGCTTCGAGAAGGCCTTTGAGTTCTATACCTCTAGATTCAACTTCAAGCCAAGCGATGTAAGCTATTTAGACCTTAGATGGTTGTTCCACTAACGAGTATCCCAGCTTGTCTACAGTGATAGCGGTCGGGATATTACAACCTTCCTGCATCTTGATCGCGGAAAAGAACTAGTAGACCACCATTGCTTTTTCTTCTTTGAGGGGCCAAAGAGTCATGTACATCATTCTTCTTACGAGACGCATGATTTTGATACGCAACTCCTCGGACATCATTGGCTTCGTGAGAAGGGATATGAGAACTGCTGGGGAGTAGGGCGTCATGTCATGGGAAGCCAGATCTTTGACTATTGGTGAGTTATTTTGCTACTCTTTGTGCCCTTTCTCTGACACGTCAAGGTTTGATACGTCGGGCTTCATCATGGAGCATTACGTTGATGGTGACCTGGTTGATGATACATACCCGACAAACCGACAGAAGGCATCACCTGATAACCTCCATGTTTGGGGTAAGTTAACTATTACCTGGGGTATTTGAGAGTAAGCTAATTACATATCAGGTCCTGATGTTCCACCGACTTTCTTGTCCTGACTGGGTATCTGCTATTCTTTGGGTCATGCGAGAAAGTCAAACATTGTGAGATTGCCACAGCCAAAGGGTAGCCAAAATAGCTTAGCTTTATATGCTTGTCAAAATTATCATTGTATTTATTGTCTTCTGATCTACATTTGTTTATGTTCATGTCGCATGATGCCAATGCGTTATGCTACTACAGCTTATAAACGCGGATCTTGATGTCTACTAACTCCGTTATATCATACTCCCAATTAGCTATTTCGCAAAACCAATGAGTATAATAGCATCAATGAATCTTTTAAATTTACCAAGTCTCATTAATCTTAAGGAATAGACAGCAACTGACCGACTTTTTTATACGGGGTATGAGCTGCACAAGAATTTCTTCTTTCACCGCAAGCCACCCTGTTTTAAATTGTAATACATCGACTTCACAACAAGGCATGATTACTTAGAAGATCGTATTACGGAAGTCTAGACTCTTTGACGTAGATCCAATACTTTAGTCTTCATTCGTTGATGCCGCATGGTATTGGGAGTTGCGGATCTGTCAGATGCTTCCGTGGCCCGCCCCCGAAATTAGTCCGTCCACTGAGTTGGTCCGTGTATCCAACCCCAGATTGCCAAGTGCCGAAGAGCTCGATCGCCACTGGTATTGCAAGTCAAGTCTTATTACCTATCCTTCCTCCTCATAGGGTCTCCATCATTCTAGCCTTGCTTCAATCACTACTTCGTAATTTTGCACCCCGCAAACATGGAATCCGGCCTCCCAATCCCCAGCCTCAACCTCCAAGACCTGGCATCAGGCCTCGCCACTCCGCAAAGCCAACGTCAGTTCTTCCAGGCCCTGGCTTGGATAGCGGGTATCTATGTCTTCAGTAAGCTGATGCTGATGGGTCGACGGGCCAAGAACCTTCCTCCTGGTCCATCAACACTCCCGATTCTCGGAAACATCCACCAGATTCCCATCACGGGACTACATGCAAAGTGCGTCACCGTCTACTAGAGCGAAGTACAAAGCAAATCAAGATTCTAATGGCCACTTAGGTTCCTGCAATGGGGCGAACAATATGGTGGTATCTTTTCTCTGAAGATAGCTTCGAGCACTATGATCGTCCTGTTCGATCGCAAGGCAGTTCATGATCTCGTCGATAAGAAAGGAGTAATCTATTCAGAGCGCCCACCGAATCATGTCGCCGACATTGTCACTCATGGTGATAGTTTTGCTTTTATGAACAACACTCCGTTATATCGCGAGCAGAGAAAGGTTGCTTCGCATAATCTCTCGGTATGTTCCAAGAGCATTCAGCTGCAGAGTCTCAAAATGAATGGCTACTGAATAATTTTAGCCTCGTATCCTGGATGAGAAAGTTGGACACATTCAAGACGCAGAGTAGGTTCTTCGTGATCCTTCCCAGAGTAGACGTCTAATATCTGCAGAATCACAATTCTTCTTCGAGATATTCTCGCCACTCCAGCGGACTTCTATCACCACGTTATGCGTACTACCTGTTCAGTTGCCTGCATCATGGTCTGGGGGCAACGAGGAGCAACATACGACTCTTTCTTTGGCCGTGTACGTTGGAATCCAACCCGATGTTTGTAGCATCATTACTAACCTTGATTAGTGTGTCTACGACGCAATGGAATCAGTACGCCGTCACAACCTCTCTTTACTCATGGTCGATACTAACGCTACTGACTTTGCAGTACAGTGAAGCTCTCGAACCTGGCGCTAACCCACCCGTCGACGACTTTCCATTCCTCAAGTATCTCCCCGACTTCATGAGCCCGTGGAGGACCCGTGCTCAGCGATCGTATCATGCGATGGATGAGACATGGAAGAAGGCCAGAGCATTGTCTGATGCCAGAAGAGATCGAGTTGGATCTCGCAACTGCATCGCAGATAAGATGCTGGAGGATGCCAAGCTGACCGAGAAGATGTCAGACCAACAAATCAACCATTTCCTTGGGGTTTTGGTCGAGGGAGGGGCTGATACTACATCGTCCTCTATCCTGACCATGATCCACTGCTTGTCAAGACATCCCGAGCATCAGCGCCGAGCCCAGAAAGAGCTTGACGCTGTTTGTGGGACGATCAGGTAAGTACTGTTTGCTAATTTGTTATAATGGTGGAGTGTTTATCTGATTTGGTTTACCAGAATGCCTGAGTGGAAGGACTTCAAGGAGTTACCTTACATCAACTGTATCGTCAAGGAAGGCTTAAGATGGCATCCAGTGTAAGTTTCGATCCAGCATGCTGTTAAATTGAATAGACCGTCCTGGCTCTCAACGGTGCTGATACTCAGTCCCTAGCCTACCTCTTGGAGTTCCTCATCGCGTGGCTAAAGATGACTGGTACAATGGAATGCTCATCCCGAAAGACGCCACCGTTATCATTCCCTCTTACGCGATCCATCGATCAGAGCAAATGAAGTACAAGAACCCGGATACATTCGACCCAAGTCGCTATATCAACCACCCACGCTTGGCAAGTGACTATGCAGGAAGTCCAGACTTCAACAACCGAGACCATTACGGCTATGGCGCAGGCCGTCGTATCTGTCCTGGTATGCACCTCGCTGAGCGAACACAGTGGCGAGCCATTGCCAAGATTCTCTGGGCGTTTGATATAGAGCTTGCCGTCGATCCAGCCACGGGACAGAAAATTGTGCCTGATCCAGAGGCCTTCAAGGAAGGAATCGCGCATGGGCCTAAGCCGTTTAAGGTTGTGTTTAGACCTCGCAGTCAAGCACATATTGATACTATCCTCCGAGAAGCCGAGCAGAGCCTTGATGAAGTGGCAAAATGGGACTGAAGGAATTTTTATGGAGGCTGGTGACTTACAGGAACTTTCAAATTATTTTATATATATATGCAGGATTATTTTACTTGACTGTCTTATTATATTGTCTACGCTGTTGTGGTTCCAACGTTGACTGTGAAGTCGATGTGACTTTGTATCGGGAGACTTGTGATGAGCTGTTCAGCATTATCTCAAAAAAGGTGCCTAAGTTACACAATGAGAGGACTAATATGCTCCCTGAACGGAAAGCAATCTCAAGTGGACATCTTCCGACAATCAGCATGAAAAACACTCACTTAAGGACAGGTAATATCTTCAACCCGTCAATTCAGTTACAACGCCCGTCTAGGTACGCCTTAGGCAATCCCGTGTGTCTTGGCAATACGAATTCCTCTTAATGTCATCGTATTGTGACTAAATTGATCGGGGTAGGCTTTCTAAACTAGCCAAGCCCCTGGAACAAGAAATGGATCGTTGCTGCCGCTACCCCACGCTACTTGAAACAAACATACACACCCTCGGCAATTCAAGTATTGACGTCAAGCGAAGTTGGTCCGAAATCGACTTGTCGGCGAACTTGGGCCGTCAGACGATAATTATGTGTGCATACTTCTCCGCTAAAGCTTCTTGTATCATTGAGGCTTAGGGCACCACTTGCCTGCCTAGCATTTGGTATCATGGAATTTAAAGGTTTAAAGTGCTTTTTTCATCAGATCTTCTGTAGAACGAAGTCATTCCATCATTGATGAAGCCTGGCCAAACACCTGTTCAGAATGGAAGCAGAAACGGTTACCGTAAGCTTGTCCACAGTACTCCCAGATGTTTACGCATTAACACATTATAACAGACTCCTGGTGATGGCCCTGTGTTCGATGCGATGACGACGGTGCTGACAGCTGTCCTGGTCTCAATAATCGCCTATTTCGGCCACGGTCCCCTGCACGACCTCCTCTTCCAAGGCTCAACAAAGACAAAATCACTCGGGGCAGATACGGACGATGATTCTGATGTCTCAAGCGATAAATGTATTGTGAAGAGGCTGGAAGAGGAGGGAAAGAACTGCGTGGTCCTATTTGGGTCCCAAAGCGGAAACGCACAGGAATTCGCCGAGAAGCTTGCTCGTGAGGCACACAACCGGTTTTCCCTACGCTCAACAGTCGCCGAGATCGACGAGTACACTTACCAGAACTTGCACAAACTACCCGAGAACACTATCGTGTTCCTCATCCTCGCCTCATATGGTGATGGAGAGCCGACAGACAATGCGGAACAATTTTACAACTTCTTGAGTAATGAGGACGATGATGGACCTTTTGACAGACTTCGAGAACATGGTCTTCAAAATTTGTCATACGCCGCTTTTGGTTTGGGAAACAGTAGCTACGCCCACTTCAACGCTGTGATCCGCAAAGTCGATGAGAGACTACAGCTCTGCGGTGCCAGACGCCTTGGGCCTGTTGGCGAGGCTGACGATGGCAAGGGAACAAACGCCGAAGATTTCATCGAGTGGAAGGACGAGATGTGGCCTGAAGTCATGGGGGCTTTTAGTCTGATCGAGCAAGAGGCCGGAGAGCGAGAGCCTGCTTTCGAGGTGGTAGAGATACCCAACCACCATGGCCCAATCTTCCAGGGGGACTACACAGATAAGAACCTCGCACAGCAGGCGCAAGCTCTCACAAACCACTGTTTTGCCCCTATCTCGGAGTCGAGGCTGCTCTCAGATGCCGGTGGTCGATCGTACATACATGTCGACCTGGACATCAAGGACACCAAGCTTGACTATCATACTGGCGACCATCTCTCGGTTTCTCCCATCAATTCCGATATCGAAGTCGAGCGCTTCTTGAGGGTATTTGGTCTATGGGACAAGCGGCACGAGATCATCCGGGTAAGATCGCTCTCGGATGACCTGAGTCCGCCATTCCCGTCTCCTTGCAGCTACGAATCCACAGCCCGTTTCTACACCGATATCTGCGGTCCTGTCTCTCGTGAAGTCGTATCCACCTTTGCGAATTCCATTTCCGATCCTAAGCAGAAGGCAACGCTTCGCCAACTCGGCAAGGATAAAGACGCATTCTTGGCTCTTACAGGTTGTAACTTTTATAACATTGCTTTAATGATGGAGGAGCTGTTTCCAGGGGAGATCGTCAATATTCCTTTTGCAATCATCATCGAAGCTATGCCGAAGTTGCAGCCGAGATACTACTCTATATCTTCCTCTTCCGCCCTTGATACTGGCAAAGTCTCCATCACTGTGGCTATCGAGTCGTTTCCAGTTACCAACACGCCTCGACATTTCTCCGGTATTGCGACGAACTTTATGTTGGACGTTGCTTCTGCCGAAAACGAAGTTCTTTCCAGGAGCCGAGTGCGGCCGATAACCTATACGCTGCCTACAAAGCGACCTCATCTACAGCCCTCCCTCTCAGTCTTTGTCCGAACTTCGACATTTAGACTACCGTCCGATCCGACAATACCTGTTATTATGGTTGGTCCTGGCACCGGTGTTGCCCCCTTCCGCGGATTTGTGAGAGAACGCGTTGCGATGTATCGTCAAGGCAAAGACTTTGCGCCCATGACGCTGTTCTACGGCTGTCGCAAGAGAACTGAAGACTTCTTATATGAGAAAGATTGGAACGTTAGTCTCTTCTAGCCCTTGCTAAATGTGTGATTACTGACATGTCCGTCATCAAAGGCATATTCCGCTGACTTGGGCGCCAAGTTCAAGATGTACACAGCGTTTTCGCGAGAGCAGAAAAACAAGGTGTACGTTCAAGATCTTATCCTTCAGCAGTCCAAGGACATAGCTTCTCTGATTCAGAACGGTGGGCACGTGTATGTTTGCGGAGACGTGGGCATGGGTCGAGGAGTGACAGAGACGCTTTGCAAGATCCTTGCTTCTGAAACCAATGTGTCTTTGGATGATGCACAGCGGGTCTTGTCCGACATGCGACATTCACATCGATATCAGGTTCGTGTCTCATTGATCCCTCCATTCGTGTCGATTTAACTAACACCGTGATAGGAAGATGTCTGGTAGTATATCAGTCATAGTATTTGGATATCAGTACGTATCGTGGGTTGGTATTGGAGGCCAGGATCGCAATGGCTACAATTACGTACAGTCAGGGTGTACGAACACCAGGCTTCACGTGAGGATTATTATTAGTGGCTCATACGCCCTCACTCAACAATACAACAGATGCTCCTTGGTAGTTTGATGATAGTAAAAGAAAATATTTAGATGAAGTTGAATTCAATTGAAGGTTGAGCTTTGGGCTGCTAACACAGGGAGTACGGACACGATATCAATTTCCACCACTACAAATCCCTCTGGCCTCTATCAGGTGAGTTTCCCCACCTCCAACATGTCCTCTACTCATTCGCTCGTTAGATTGCGATCGGCATGCCATCGTTTGGGACATTCTCATCCTCAGATGACGTCTCGAACTCCATCACCGCCTTCTTCTTGTACTCCTCAAACTTGACCTCTCCCTTATGGTTCACCCAGACCTGCACCACCTTGAAAGCGACGATGAAGTCGTCAGATTCGTCCCAACCAAACTCCGTGATGCTTTCATCGTGATGGGCGAGGCTCTAGCGAGACGATGGGGTTTCGAGGAAGAACAGAATCGCGACCAAAGGCCACACGGCTAGTAACCCGAGAAGAGTATGACGCACCACGGGCAATCTTCAGTCCTGTGACCATGTACACTGGTCGTTTGAACTTTCTTGACGGCTTATAAGACTCGTCATCAAGATTTTCGATTGTATCCTTGACAAAGGACTCGGTCGGGTTGAAGGCAAGGGTATCGAGATGCTTGCATGAGAGTACCTTGTGATCACCCTCGGGGCGTCGTGATGGTGCACGGGGGCCCCGGCCAATCAGTCTTAAAGCTCTTTCCGTCAGGGAATGATGAGATAGTGAGTTGATGAGCTGGATGGGGGTAGATGGGGTTGTGAGTTTAAATAGGATTCGTCCTAAACACAGAAACGTGAAGAACATAAATGAGAGGGAGCGAGATGGAACGCGAACAGACTGGTTGTTGTTGAACAAGGCACATGTTGGTGGAACAACGGTACATTCACAGTGATTCATTGTACACTGGACACTGCTATATTGGCTTTGTACGACTTGAAGTTGTCGTGTGCGGACACTGGCAGATTGATGGAAGTATGATTGAACAAACTTGGCTCTACTAACCCTAGATTTGTCCTTCACTTACTCTGCCGAAAGGCCTTTGAGTGCTGCTATTGTCAGTGCTCTGCGTCAAAGCTGCCTCTCCATTTATTGCTGATCAATATGAGGAAATAATCGCGGAACAAAAGTACTTCTCCACCTTGGAATAAACTCACCCACCACACTGAGCAACGTTCAAAAGTATTCGAGTCCCACTAACTATCGAAAATGTAGAGCTTGTTCAGATTTGGCTGTTGCGTCGTTGGGGAAACTGCATTAGTGTTACAGCGTCGAAGAATAGTCTTGCGCGCTGAGGGAAAAGGAAGTCTTGGAGGTTGTATCGTAAGTTGAACTTTTCTTTATTCTTAGCTATAAAGTCTCTCCATCCCTTCAGAGCTTGCTGTTAACAAATGCCAAAGCCTCCTTTCCATAAATGCTAACGTATTGCTGGTGATGGTTGGAGTCGTTCCCATTACAGCAGAAGGGATCCTGAGAGTCACAGTAGATCTGGACCTTGTCTGCGTTGGGGCAGGTAAATCCTGCAGGCCGAGCGTCAAACTATATGTGGTTAGCAGTGTCATATAAAGACCAGTGATATGACTTACGCCACCGGCGGTGCAGGTGCCGACTCCGTAAGATAACCCACTGACGAACCGAGGGTCACCGAGCATGATGACAACCTTGACCTGTTCGACTGCACTGGCGGACAGAGGGACGGATGAATCAGAGATGCCAGCTCCAGAGTCAGGGCCACCGCAGATGTTGTTGTCCATGATTTGACCGCCCTATCATTCCTGTTAGTTACTGGGGGTATTGGATGACGGATTGAAAGGTTCTTACCTGAGAGTACCCGATGAGGACGATCTTTGTCTGTGGGCAGCGCTGGTTGAGACCATGGACGGCAGTGGTGACAGCTTGAGTACCTTGCTTTGCAGAGTCACCGTACTGAACACCGCCACATGAAGCCTGGCCACCGCAAGCAGGGTAGTCAATAGCCTCTGATGTAGCGCCGGGATGATCGGCTATGATCATATCGACCAATTGACCAGCCGAACCGAAGCCTGGTGCAACTGAAGTTTCACGGGCACCGAAAATGTGAATGTCAGGACATGACTGAGCCTTGACTGCCAAAATGTTGGCAAGGATAAGAAGAGTGGAGTCGAGAGAAGCGCGCATTTTGATGATGTGTATACACTGTTGACTGACTAGGTAGCTATGTTGTCAGATAAAATCGAGGTAATTCATCTACTATTTAAACACGGGAAATAAACAAGGATTTAACAACGCATGAATCTTTCAAGAGCTAATCGACTGACATGCAAACGATTCCCCGTTGTTGTTTCAACCAGATTGACAGGTTTCATCTCACAAGGATGAAGTATTGGTGGGTAATTAAGATTGAATGGGGTCTGTATCTGTCTGAAACATGTTTTGTGGCAGTTTGCATACGATTTTATGATAGCCGAAGCTTGGATCGAATAATGTCCGTTTTAACGTTACAGTTTCAGGAACCGATCGAGCCGACGGCCCGATGAACAGACTTATTGCAAAAGCTCCGAGCTTTATCCTTGGCCCGTACTTTGGCGTAGGATCTGGATGACCTCTTTTCTCTTGTTCTTCTCAGCTCGAGATAGAGGTGTCTGGCCGTCTTTATCTTTGTCTTCTGGTCTGGCGTTATACTTAAGTAGAAGACGAACAGCTGTCTCGTCGCCTAATTCGGCAGCATGAGATAGCGGAGTTCTCCAACCCTCTTTGGGCTTGGACTCTCTATTTCTCCAAATGTTTTCCAGTTCCCATAACAACTAAGCGTAGCTCTTTTAGCAAACGAATCTATTCTTAACAGATCAGGTATTCCTTACCAAACACCCAATCATAAAAATCGAGAATCCTATTTCAAGCAATACTTGTCCTTTCGTCACAAACTAAGACATAAAAGTCAATATCAATAGACCCACTCAGCTGCAGTTATATACTTACCCAAAAGGTTTGCGGATGTATAAGTGCGTCACTATATGCCAATTTCCCCGCCTAAGCGTAGTTCTATTAGTTTACGGTCCTATTCTTGACAGACTAGGTATCACTTACCCGAAATTGAATGATAGAAGCCACGAATCCAAACACAAACAACAATACTCCTGCTGTAATAACCTATAGATACAAATTTCGATATCAATATGACTATCCAGTGATAGTTACAGAGCATAACTTACCCCAATAGCGAATAGATACCTAAGCAGTTCACAATACGCCAATTTTCCATATGAAGTTGTGGCAAGACAGTGCCCACGCTCCACCATGTAGTTATGGTCAACCCGGACGCCTCTTTTGAGGAAAAGCTCGACCGCAGCGATATTACCATGTTCTAGAGCATAGGGAAGTGGCGTGTAACTGTGCAAATCATCCGTAACTCGCCAAGCGCAAGGTTCGAGAAGAGACTCTATAATAGCTATTTCACCACGCTGAACAGCAAAATGAAGCGGCGTCTCTCCAAGCAGGTTTCTTGGGTCTTGTTGGGCGCCATAGTCCAGATGTGATTTTGCAACAGCCACTTGACCATACCTTGCTACATCACTGAGCGATGTGTCACCCCGAGAGTCTTCCATGTCCAAGTCGGCTTTGATGCCAAGTTCATCTGTCCTCGTTAGAATACCTTCCAAGGCTCCTATCCATCCATGGTGCGATATCATGTGGAGCATTGTTGTCTCCGTTGGGTTCCACTCGCTGTGGCAACTATGGGGATGAAAGCGGTCTATGATGGTAAGCTTTATGCTGCAAACACAGCTCCCAATTAATCGATCCAAGTGCCTCAGAGAGGCATTAGAGGGCCAATGGAATGACTCCTGAAGATTGTCCGGGATGCGCTTTGCGTGAACCATCCACGAACCTTTGGCATATGATAGAAAGGGAAATCTCGACTTCCATTTCCCATCTTTCCATTGATCTTCATTTGCTGTCAGGTGAGCTTCTAGCAGCTCGAGGTAGCGCACGCAGATCTGAGCCAATCGATAGTGTGCTAATATGGCTGTTTGCTCTTTATCAGCGCTTTTACGGAGGGATGCCAGTCCCTTCTGGACGAAAAAGTCCTTTACAGTCTGGTGAATGAATTGAACGCGTCCTTCGGTTGGCTTACACTCGATGAGTCCGCGCCCGAGCGTTGTAAGTCTCGATTCCATGGTAGCGGCGTGGAACCGAAAATCCTCCACATTCTCGAACTGTAGTAATGATCCAGGCTCCTTGCAAGCTAGGGACATAGCCGAATATAACTCAAGCAGTGTCAAAGGCCTTGTGGCAAAGCAAATGCATTCGATCAGGTCAACGGAGTCCTGTTCAACCTTTTCCATGATTTCGCTATAGAGTTTCTCCAAGGTATGGGGAATCTGGCGGACTTCAGACTCGATCTTGAGTATGCCTATCTGCTCTTGATAGAGGCTCAACACTCTACTCACAACAAGACTTGCCCATAGGAATACGCCTTCGGCTTGCGTCGAAACATAGTCAGCAATCTTAGACCCTGTCTGTTCCTGCAATGAACTCAGTTTATTGTTCACAAAAAGAGATATATCTTTCGCATTCTCAGTGTTGATGCATATCTCGAATGCACAATTGAAGTTGAGAATAGGATAGTGACGACAGGCGAAGCAGATACGAAAATATTTTAGACGTTCCGATAAGGGTCGGTGAAGTAGAGAATTAAAGTCATCAGCCAATTCCTCTGCGCTTTTCTGGCCGCATTCGTCGAGGGCGTCAACGAAGAATATTATGGGGTGAGTTTCCAAAGCCCTCCAAAATGCGGTCCGGGTGTAGTGACGGAGCTCAGAGGTTTTCCACTCCCAACGTTCATCGGACATGTCCAGTGGAACACATCTTTGCCTGAATGTTATTTCCATGGCCTCCAGTGCCTCAGGAATCTTGCTTTGCAACTGGCAGAGGAGGGAGCGATAGAGGCCATCTGGCGTTTTTTGTAGTTCGGTACCACGGCCATTGAAAAAGAAGGAAAGTACCAGAGGCATTTCTTTCCGGCTTTTTAATGCTACAGTATTATCAAGGATATATCGCAACAACGTCGACGTCCCGGAACCCGGCTTCCCTTTGATCCACAGGAGGGATCGATCGCAGGATTCCCATGCCTGGTAAACTTTGTGCTGGAATATCCAGCGGCATGTACCAGCGGCTTCAGTTTTAATCTCTGTCGGTTGAGTATTCATCTCTGCAAAGAATAGTGATCTGAGGAGGAGCTCCGAGAGGCTCAGCTCTCTAGGCGTTCGGGAGTGGACTACATGGCAATGGATCAGTAACAAAACAGAAGTATATTTATAATTTCTAATCCATACCATTCTGTGTGACTGGGGCAAAGTAAGCAGTGCCAGAACCGCTGTTTTCGTTATGATTGCCGGCGTACTTATTCCCAACGACATTGTCTCCAGATCCATAGTGTGTCTGGCTGATAGCTTCCTCTTCTGGTAGTGAGGTCTCCATGCTAGACATAACCCGAATGACCTCTGAGAGCTTCGCAACCTGTGCCTCAGTGGCTGCTTGGGCCACATGGCTTTGTACTAAGATTCTCACATCTTCCATCATCCCTTTAGACAAGACCTCTACACGATGTCCCTTGCCCAGAGACCGCGCCATCAAGGCATAACGTCTGAAGCTGGATGTATCTTCAGAGGGATCAACAGCCTTAAACAATTTCTCCAATTTCTCTGCCTTCTCTCTGCAATGTTTCAGAACCGCCTTTATAGACTCGTCAGAGCCTTGATCTGCTGAGCTGCTGAGCTGCTTTTCGACAGCTTGGAGGATGTCTCGAACGATAGGTAATTTGTCGGCCACTTCGCGAAATGCTGGTGGTAGGTCTTTTGCGTTTTTGAGGGCATCGGAAAGCTTGCCGATAGTCTCAAGAATTGTGAGAATCGCAGAGACCAGACCGACTACCTCGATGCCTGACATTTGATGATCAAGTAGGGCAGCGAGTAACAAGCGATAGATGTGAAAAGTAGAGGAAGTGAGGAATTCGAGTTGGCAATTAATTTACTGGCATCGAAAAGGCTGGCATAGGAAGAAAGTTGAGGAGATTGGTGCTCGAAAAGGTTGAAAGAGAATTAAGTCACTCGTGGGTCAATCCATTTATCGAAAGACCAAATCAGGAGCTTATTGCGAGATTCAAATTAATTAAGATATCACACCGCTACTCAAGAATGTTGCCAGGTATGGATTTATTTCCGTGAAGACTTTTTCAGCTTCAGGGCCTGTGTCGACCTGATAGGATGAATGATTGTGGCTTGCAGCAAGTAGTCTTTGCCAGCCAGTAAAAGTACTGTGTCACTATGATTTTCAACCCCCAGGTCACTGAAGGCTATCAGCCTGCTTCGCAGGGCGCTTTCATCGACAAACTCTTCACCGCCGAGCTGCCCACAATAGGTCTCCTAGAAAGGCCTTTGTTAGATGGGGTAATGATGTGGCACGTAAAGGATTGAAGGCCCTTGCGTACAAGCTATGGCACCTTAGATACCGCGCCATGTGAGACTGTGATGTTGGACTTATGGTCTAAAAATAGAATGACTGAAGCCCCAACAGTACGGAGTAGAGCCCCTGTCAATAGCATGCCTACTAGGCTACGCTACTCCAAATTTCCAGTATTTCCTGAAACTCATCGGATCTCTAATCTCTCGACTCTATCATTTCTACTATGAAGTTTACCGCCTTCTGAGCTCGCTCGTTCGTCACTGCACGCCGATCAATAGTATTTTTACAATGTCCACAACTCTTTGGTGACTGCAGCAAAGCGTCTATCCTCCATCGTCGCATTCACGACGCGATCCTGTGATAAAGTTGTGGGAGGTTAAAAGAGGCTTCAGCCCCCGGCGCACAAAGGTAAGGAACACCAATAAACACACACGAGCAAGATAATCATTGCACTCACTGTACACGACGCGATACATATAGTGAGTAATGGATAAGAAAGAAATATATAAGCTGATTGACATTTATACCGCGACCAACTTTCCCCTATAGGCCTTTTTGCTCGGGTAACAACACCATTGAGATACCCCGCATGAGGTTGCGATAAGCGGGGTTGACGATATCGGACGTCGACCCGATAGCGTCGGAGCCGTGCCCCGTTCCGTTTCCGAACCCAGACGGCATCCGGGGTTCAAATGCCGGGGTTCAATTCATTGATCAATTGGGACCATCTACTCGAGAAAAAGAGAGAGAAAATATGAGCCATAGAATTTAACACCTTCACGCGTCCTTGCCTCCTGATCTTATCTGATCTGCAAAGTTTATCTGGCAGAGTTTGACAGACACGGCTGATGACTCATCCATATCACCCTCGGAGCCCCACATCTCCAGCTCCGATCTAAATTTTTCCGTTGACCTCATCGCACAAACCCACTCATTCACTCACTCCAACACAGTATCTCACATCCCTACACCCAAAATGAGTGGAAAACCTGCGCTTGGTCTTCTCGGCGGCGGCCAACTCGGCCGCATGCTCTGCGAAGCCGCATCCCCTCTCGAAGTCGAGATCGCCATCCTCGACGCCCAAGACGCACCCGCCAAGCAAGTCAGCCGCAGCAAGTACCACGTCGACGGCTCCTTCAAAGACGCCCAGAAGATCAGAGAGCTCGCCGCTAGCTGCAGCGTCCTCAGCGTTGAGACCGAGCATATTGAGACTGCTGTTCTAGAAGAGTTGGCCACCGAGGGAAAAGTCGTGGTCTATCCTTCGTGGAAGACGCTGCGCTTGATTCAGGATAAGTTTGAGCAGAAGGATTATCTGGGTAAGCAGGGTATTCCTATCGCTGAGCAGGTCGCTATTCAGGCTGAGGGCGCGGAGGAGATGCGAAAGGCGCTGAAGGATGTTGCGAGCAAGTTTGGATTTCCTTACATGCTCAAGTCGCGAAAGGATTCGTACGATGGGCGAGGAAACATCAAGATCGCTAATGATGAAGATATCGAGACTGCTGTGAGCGAATTTGGAAAGCTCCAGTGCTACGCTGAGAAGTACGTGCCTTTCCAGCGTGAGCTCTCGGTCATTGTTATTCGCACAGAGGACGCTGAGGGTCGAACAAAGCGTCTTGTGCCGTATCCTTGTGTCGAGACTGTACACGAGGACAACGTCTGCTCGCGGGTTTACATGCCTCCTCGCGATACACCCGATGAGGTGTCCAAGCGTGCGCAAGAGGTTGCTGTCAGTGTTGTTGAGAAGCTCTGGGGACGAGGTGTTTTTGCTGTGGAGATGTTTGTGACGGAGAAGAATGACATCCTTGTCAATGAGATTGCGCCACGACCTCACAACTCTGGTCATCTCACCATCGAAGCCGTTCCTTACATGTAAGTGGTCAACTCTGTCTTGCTAACTTCATGCTAATGAATCTGCAGGTCTCAGTACAAGGCGCAACTCACATCCATTCTCGATGAGCCCCTCCCCGAAAAGCTTGAGCCCCACGTCGCATCCAGCATCATGATCAACATCCTCGGCGGCGCCGAACCAGAATCTCACAACCCTCTCGTGCAAAAGGCCAAGTCTATGTTTGCTAGCAACATCGGCGTGTACCCCCACCTCTACGGCAAGCAGTCCAAACCCGGCCGCAAGATCGGTCACATCACCCTCACCGGATTGACCGCCAGCATCAAGGAGCTCGAGGAGTATGCTCAGCCTCTTGTCAAGTTGGCTGCCGATATGCGACAAGAGCGCATTCAAGCCAAGAGCAAGAGCCTTCGTCCTGAACAGGCTGTTGCCAAGACTACAAAAGATCCTCTTGTTCTGGTTACTATGGGCTCTGATTCTGATCTCCCTGTTCTCAAGGCTGGTCTTGATATTCTTACTCAGTTCGGCGTTCCTTGGGAGGTTGACATTACATCTGCTCACCGAACACCCGTCAAGATGGGTGATGTTGCGACTGCTGCTGCTGACCGGGGTATCAAAGTCATCATTGCCGCTGCAGGAGGAGCTGCCCATCTTCCTGGTATGGTCTCAGCATACACCCCTCTTCCTGTCATTGGCGTTCCTGTCAAGGCTACTCACTTGGACGGAATGGACTCTCTTCTGAGCATCGTCCAAATGCCTGTAAGTAATATCCCCACGCAACAATATGCACAGACTAACTCTATCCAGCGAGGCGTTCCTACAGCCACCGTCGGCATCAACAACTCCACCAACGCTGCTCTTCTCGCTATTCGAATCCTGGGTGCTTTCGTGCCAGAGTACCTCGAGAAGATGAGGGCTTACCAGGTTGACATTGGTGAGCAGGTGAATGGTAAGGCCACTCGATTGAGGGAGTCTGATGTTGAATCGTACTTGGCTCAAATGAAGAAATGAAAAGCGATTATATGACAAATTCTATAGACAAGAAATACAAACGCCAACCACGTTTCTATGATACCATCATATATGCGCGGCTTTGAGGGTGGATGAAGTATCCAACAGAGGCAGGCACAGTAGATTCTAGAACTCGCAATATCCGAGCGCTCTATCTCTCATCCACGTATGCCGACTATGTCGTTCTCTAGTTCGCCTCAATGAGAACAGCATCATCAACGTAAAACTCTAATGTCTCGCACTCCGCCCGAATCTGAACATTCGGCCCAAGGTTCAAAAAATACTCATCCCAGACACAGGTCATAGTGAACTGCGTCCACTCATTATACGGCCCAGCCCAATCGCTGCTCGAAATGTACCCGGCCCCAGCTCCACACGCAATCAATCGTGTCTGGCAGTTAAAAGCCGTGGTAGTCTTGATCCAGATAGAATAATGATACTCAGTGTTGGGCGTGAGCAAGGTTTTGTCAATGGGATGCACGACGCCTAGGATGTCAGAACCGTCGGGAAGATCCGCAGTGAAGTAGCCAGAGAATAACCCTGAGTGGGTACCTGTATCGGAAAGGGACAGCAGGCCACGGCCTTCAAGCGTCTGCCAGGGGTCGGTGGTGCCTGAATCGAAGCCAGGGTTTGTGAGGATATTAGTAGGTTCTGCAGCAGCGGTAGTGGTGGTTGTAGGTTCTGCGGAGGATGTAGCGAGTGTAGTTGGCTCAACACTTGAAGTGGTGATGAGGATAGTAGAAGTAGCCGAATCAGAAGCAGCCTCAGTAGTAGAGCCGGAAGCGGTCTCCGTCTCTGTCCCGCCAGTGGCTGTCTCAGTTTCGGACACAGCAGTCGACGCAGTGAACAAAGTTGTAGATGTCTCGGTTTCATCGGCGATAGCTGAAGACGAAATAGCGGGAACAGACGTAGATTCAGCGGAAGTGGTAGATAAAGCGGCCGAGCTGGATGAAGAAAAAAGCTTGCATGGCGATGCATAGGCAAGCTGGCATGCTGCCAGCAGCTGAAGAGTCAGAACACGCATGATGTTTCTGGTAACGACCGTAAGGACAATAACCAAGACCGCGAATAAGAGAAGAAGAAGGGGATGGGAGTCGCGTGAACTAAATAAAAACAATTAGAGAATCAGCTTGGAAAAAACCTCCTGGGATCACCCCGGACCAGTCTAGAGAATAAACTATTGCTTTTAGTTGAGGGACTAGTAGGATTAGTGCCAGCAATTGACAGGGGATAATTGAGCTTGTGGAAATTGACAAGCGGGCCCACGTTCCCACTTCTTTCCCGAGCCTATAAGCACGATGCTCTTAGTGAATTGTTGCCTACCCTATAACAAAGGCTTATTTCTTTAGAACCTAGAAAGGGTGTACTCACATAAGACAATATCCCAATCAGCTCGACAAGTACTTGTGCATCTCTGATAAGTAGGTTTTTGGGTTTTATCTTAGCTTTATAGCTCTCATGGCCGCATGCTTAGTGCAGCTTAGTCCATGGTTCCAATTTTAGATCTTCAACTGGTGATAAAGAAGCAACGAAAAGGTAATTCTTAAGTCCAGAAGCTATCTCTTTTTTACTGTTTTCCAGAGCATTTCTTCAACCGCCCTCCAACGGCAACAGTACATCACACCAGTCGTATCTTACAAGAGCAGTGCGCATACCGGCACAAGTGGACGCGGTCTCAACAGATGATCTCCAATTCTTTGCTTATTCATATATCAACTAATAGGCGGGCTTAATAAAAGACAAGAACGTCGCATCGCCCAGTTTGCATCACTACCAGGCGAAGGTTGCTCTGGCGTCGCAACTCTCCCTTTCCAGCTGAGAGCACAACATTGCATCCTTGTCGTACGTGCTAGTTTTCAGCGGTCCGACCACCTCAGGCATCGCAGGCAAAATCTCTTGGCCCAACGCAACTTCTTTCTTCCTATGCTCTATCACATGCTGTCTGACCGTGTTCTGGAAGTGGATGGGGCCCTAAACAAAGTATATTAGTAGCTGGTAATTGGGCCGAGGCTCATGGATAAGTGATACTGACTCGTTCTTTGTCTGGGTGTAATTCGCCATTGATAAACACTCCAGCTTCTAGATTGACCTGCGCGGACTCGCACAACTCCTTGTCTTCTTCCAAAACCTGTGCGTAGAACTCCATAGTGGTTTTGAAGATTTCGTCTCCGGCCGACTCGTGACGAAAGACCTCGTTCTCTATGCTTGTATGTGTTGCATCAATGGGAAGCATCCGTTGGATGTAGAAGAAGTTCTTGCTAAGCAATAGTGTCAGGAGTTGTAGCAAAGCTCGTTCTAATGTGTATCAACTGACGTTGCGGTAACTGAGGTCGACGGAAAGAAGAATCTGATGGAGCGCTTGAAGTCATCTGTTCCGTCATCTTCCTTCTTGTTGATAATTGTATGCTCCAAGCAGTTGCCCTTAGGTTCGACTTTGTATTTGGGCAGGTCCGAAACTCCGGCGATGAGAGGGTGGCTCGTTGGACAGTGGTAGCATTCTGAACGTGTTAGACTACTTATCCAAGGACCATGTTTACAACAACTTACCGTTGTAGTTCTCCATAACTCCCTTCCAGTTGGAGTTGAGGTCCATGTCCCATGTATGATCATAGCTGTATCCGCTGGTAAAGTCAAACATGGTCTTCTCATCAACTCCGCCAAACTGCGTTTCCCACGACTCCTCCAATTCCGCCTGCAGATTAACCCAGATAAAGCCAGTCCTGTCGACATGGACGTGAATTGGCAAGAGTCCATGCTGGCTTTTATCAAAGTCTGGGACTGTGTCGAAACGAGGCGCTTTAGCCAAGTTACCCTTCAACCCGTATGACCAGCCGTGGTATTTGCAGCTAATAATGCCAGTCTTACCAGAGCGATCCTTAATCACAGGATAAGCACGGTGGCGACAAGCATTGTGGAAGCCGTTGATATTACCGTTGCGGTCTTGGATCAAGAAGAAGGGAAACTTGGCGTAGGTAAATGAGAGGTAATCGCCGGGCTGCTGAAAACGCAGCTTATGAGTCAAAAGAATCCATTTCTTAGAAAAGATAGCTCGGCATTCCAGCTTGTAGATCTCGGGGGAGTGGTACCAAGACGACGGAAGACCACGGATTGGTTCTGTCTTGGTGTTAGTACTACTGCCAGCGGAGCGTCCAAAGAAGTTCCACATGATGAGTGTGAGGAGCCAAATGACAATTCGAATAGACTCCAGAGAGTGCAACAGGCAAATTTGGCTTAGATCGGGTCGAATCGTAGATGAGATAAAGTTAACACAAAGATATCTTGACTTAATTTAAGACACCTGTGCACAAGCCTAAGTAGCTATCGCAGGAACTTTTATCTTGCCAATATACTTCATTAACACGAGCCTGCCAACTTGCCGTGACCCGCGAGGCGAAGGATATCGTCGCTGATAGGCTCTGTTCTATCCCGATTCGACTAAAATTGCCCGAAATGGCCAAAAATCTTATGGGTCGGGTTAAAATTTCCCAAAACGGACCTAATTCAAGACAATCTGATTGGCTGCAACTCAGTCAATGGAGTTGTGGGCACGTTTATCAGCCATCAATCCTCCTCACCTCTTGCCGACGATACCCAGGTACAACCCAGCTTATTGGTCCAGCTTATAGCGAGCGCTAGTTTTATGCATCTTTGGCAAATGATATCGATTAAGTCGTAAAAAGTGATGGCTATTATCCCTGTTCCCCCATCCTACATCGACTACTGTAAGGCCGGTATCGATGCATCTCCGAGCGCGGGGATGATAGGCGGCACTTGGTATCTACGATCCAAGAGTGGGGGTCGAACGAAGGCTTATACGATATCGTAGACGACAGTATCGTTCCTGTGAGGTTATGTTGTTGTAGCAAAAGTGGGTTGTCTCGCGATGGATGGAGTCGTTGACCGAAAACCGCTGTGAATCTGAGTTGATGCTAAGCACCAGTGCCAGTTGCATCTGAATCTCTTCATGATACTAGTATGAAGATACATGGGAAAAGTAGCTCATAGCTGTAAAACAAACATGATTCATTATGGATGTTCTCGTTCTCAAACACTCTTGTATCATTCAGCATCATAATATCATTGCAAAATTACTCAGAATCCATCACCGGCCCAAATCCTATCCCAAGCATTCCTCACAACCTCATTCTCTACCTTCTTAAAGAAATCATCCACAGCAACATCCTCCTGCCCCTCAATCCTCATAATACCATTCTTCACACCTCGCCAGCCCTCGACAGGAAGCTTCAGTTTATCTTGACCAAGGCCATAAAAGTACCGACCCTTAAACTTCTTCTCGCCCCGCTCAAAAGCGTCATATTCAGCCTGACATTCCTCGCAGATCATGCCTGAGGCGAAAGTTATGTACAGGTATGCTGACCGACCGGCCCACCATTTGAACTTCCGAGCTGGGTTGCAGAAGCCACCGCATGTGTAGTACCCGTCCTCCGGGTCAACCAAGTCTCCCTCGTCTGTAGGTGGCTCACTGGCGTCCTTCTCATCATCGCTCGAGTCAACATCGCCGTCAGACTGCCCAGCATCACTATCCTCTCCGGCTGTCGTCTTCTCCTGGTCTTTGGCTTCTTCCGCGTCTTCCGATTTGTCAGTATTACCCAGTCTCGAAAACACAGCTGACGCAACAATACGGGCATGTCTGTGAAGCTCCGCATCATCCCTCAGGGCCTTACTCATCAGGGATAACGACTGCGCCAGCATCCATAGATAAGGCGCATCATTCCATCCAACCGAATCGTTGAGACCCGCGAAGCAGTCGTGTAGCAGAGACTGGATGGTTTGCTGGAACTTTTCAAGAGGGCCCATGACGAGATACATATACGCCAGCCCCACGCGATGGAAACTGGTCCAGGATGCAGATGTTCTGGGAACGTCGGACGCAAATGGGCGCTGCATAAGACCAGCGAGCGCGGTTAGCCGTTCTGCCTTGTAGACCGGATCGCGAGACTTGCGGAACAGCTCGAGCTGAACGTTTGTCATACAATCAACGGCCCGGAGCATCATCAGTAGTGCAGTTCCACCAAGGATCGGGAACCTGAGGCCTGTTGCGCGTGTGTCGAATACCTGGTCTAGTAGTTTGAGTGCCCTTTCGGGCTCTTGACATACCTCGAAATATATCACCGCGAGGTCAAGGCGGAGAGGAAGAGCGGCGTCGAGATTATCCAGAAAATCGATGGCCTCTTCGTAAAACTTGACGATAAAGTCTTGCTCGCCTGTTTCTGAAGCGATATCGCAAAAGAAAGCATGTCGTTCTTCACCGTCCTCTGCATAATCTGATGCAATCCATGTGATCCTCTCCAAGAGACTCCATTCCTTCAGCATCTGTATATACTGAGCCTTGTCCTTCTTCTCTACGACCTTGAGCTCGTCTACGAGATCTTGTCCTGGGGTAATCCCATCAGGGTCACTTTGTTTCGCCTTGGAAAACGATTCAAGAGCAGCATCGTATTGACGAAGTTTGCGTTGCGCTCTAGCGAGTGTCGTGTAGACCCTGCGCTTCAACGCGGGAGGAACATCACCTGCGGATAAATTGTCGACTGCAGTCTGTGCCACTTCACGGGCTTCCTCTTTCTTCTTCTGTTCGATGAGAAGGCAGGACATGACGCATGAAGCTCTGTAGAACTCCTCTTCACCGGGCTTACAGAGATCAAGAGCAGTGCGGCATGTTTTCTCAGCTGGATCTAGAAGCTCATACTCATCGAGGACTTCTGCAACCGCCCGATATGCTGCAGCGTTAGGCTTGATTTCGTCGCCAAAGAGGTTCAAGATTCCAAGGCTTGCTGCAGTTTCGTTGAACTCCTCACTGTCTTTATCGGAGGTATCTTCGCCCTCGAAGCGGTCGGGGAAATTGATGACTGCTTGATCCATCAGGAGCTTTGTTATTTCCGACTAGAGATGCGCAACAAATTAGCCTTTCTGTTGTAGAAATGATTACTTGGAGGGACCCTTACCACCTGCAAAACACCGTGAAGGTGCTGCCACGAATCAAAAGCGTCTTTCGAATTCTGCGCCACGTAAAGCCGACGGAGATAGCCCTTTGCGATATCCACGCGACACATCGCCGGATCAGGCCCAACACGCTGCCACCACTCAACAGCAAAGTCACTCAGCCGTTCCTTTACCTCTGGTTTGTCAAGGAGTCCCGCCCACTCAGCAACCTTGACATTGGTCACAGCTCCACCACCACGTTTTCCATACAGAATACCACTCTTGGCCATCATCTCAGCCAACCCTGTCTTGTCAGCCATGGTCTCCGCGAAAGCTTCCAGCACTTCAGCCTGCTCTTCTGACGTGTGCTGGTCCATGTTGAGAGATGTGAAATGCGAGATGAACCATAGAGCTGCGTACTTGAGGAGTCCTTCGCATACAGCTTCACGAGGCTGTTTTAGTAGGTCTGCGCTAGTAACGAGCATCTTCCGATTCGCTTCTGAAGAACCCCATCTAAAGTCTGATGCGCCGTGAGTACTATTCGTGAAGTAATGCCTCATAGAGCGCTCCTTGAAAGTGACGGGCAGCGGCCCATCGTCGTAGATACTGTCATGTTTGTCGTCATCATCCTGCTTCAGGTCTTGAATTGCTGTGGCCTTACTGGCCTGAAGTCTTGCTAAGACCTCTGTATCATAGCCAGGACCACCGATCCTCAGGAACTTGTCGAATAGCTCACGGATCTCTTCAATGTCGAATTCGTTGTCCTGTGCGAGATACTTGACCAAGGACTGGACCTCGGCTAGAGTCAAGAGTCTCTTGGCAAAGGCGACCCAGTGGAGCAACGCCGCTGCAACCTCCTGGTGTTTGGGAGGCATACGACGCTGACATTCTGCGAGTAGGATCTCATAGATTCCGTGAAGTGTCTTGGGTTTATCTTGACTCAGAGCACGGAGAACAGCTCCCTCGCGACCTAGATCGTCGAGACGCCCCAGCAGGTGCTGAGCATAGAGCATATCTGTTACAGTGTAAGCTACTTCTCAAGATGGCTGTGGAGATATACCGACTAGGTGAAGCCTCCTCGATGTTGTCAGCGATTCTTTGCTGCACATAACGACTAAACCGCCGGAGATTATTGAGAGAGTTGATCTCGCTCCAGATCAAAGCCCGTAGATCCTGCATCTGTTTCTTCTTGGTCGCTTCGATCCGACTTAACTTTGTACCCTCTGGGAGATCATCCAACTTCTCAGGCCTCGAAGTAACAACCAGGGATATCTTGAGTCCTTTATCGTTAAAGTAGTCTGTGAGGAATAACTTGAAATTGGCCCAATCGCGAAGCTCATCAAGTCCATCCAGCACGATGAAGAGGTTGAACTTGGACTCCGGCGCAAAAACAGCGTTGAGGAGGTGTTCAACGAGGTTCTGCCAGAGCTTTGTATCCATGTCAATGTCGTCTCGAGCTATCTGGGCGTTCAGCTTCTCACAAGCAGCATAGTTTGTCTCCGCGATGCGATTGATGACCGTGATGACGCCGCAGAGAAAGAATGCAAATGCGTCTTCTTGTTCACGGAAGTAAAAGTGTGCCACGCAAGTATGGCCTGTCTCATCTTCGCTAGCTCTTTGGGCAAGCTTGTCGTGTAGGGCGGCCGCCATGTGGCTCTTGTCAGTACCGGGCTCTGACGCCACTGCGAGGATGGGCCGTGATCCCTCTGGGAGCTTCAGCCATTCCTCCCACTCGGGCTCGGAAAAGATCCAGTTGCATGAGTCTGGGAGAAGAGTTTCCTTGAGGGCGTAATACTCGTGGTCGTCGTTGAAGACTATGGGCATGGCGTTACGGATACTGTTGGAAGAAGTTGGCTTATTCGCTTGCGGCTTCTCCATGGTCTTTTCCTTGGTCTGGCCACCAAAGAGCTTGAGGATCTTGGCAATGTCGCCGCGAATATTCTCTGTGTTCTCATGAATAGTGTCGATGGTATGGCCGACTCTCTCAAGCATCTCGGTGTGAGACTTCTGGTTCTCATCAAGCTGTGATGCCATGGCAAGAGTCTCTTCTGTGTTGCCCAGGATGGCAAATTCGGTCGCTTGCTGTAAATGATCTAAATTCTTGTTCATATTGGCTCTCGCGCCTCCAAGCTCCCCATCATCACCTTTGAACAGATTCGAGATCCATTTCTTGAAGCGACCCAGTTCAATGTACTTATGCGCAAAACCGCACATGGTGAGAAGCGAGGTGAAGACCTCCATCAAGCAGTTCTGATAAGCCTTGACTTGCGGTAATCTCTTCTCCAAGATAGTAATCCGACCAAGAAAGCTGTTCATGTCTTCAAAAAAGACAATCACGATATCGTAGTCGGCAGAGACAGACCGACAAGCTTGAAGCATGTAGGTCAGGGCTGTTCCATTGGCTGCGGCTGGTGGAAAGGCCGGTGCTGCGGCGGCGATGATTTGGTTGGCGCCTTGTTCGACGAGATCCAAATTGGAAGAGAACAAGGTCCTCAAGCGATCGACCTTTCCCTTGTCGTGCCTGAACTTGTGAAAGTTATTCATCTGGTCAGTTCCATAGTCAAGCATCGACTGAACATTGTCGAATTTGCGCTGCAGACCGAAACCGACGATGCTCTCATAACTCTTGAGAGCTTCCTTCCAGAGATCGGCAACATCCCGGTCGTCATTCTTGAGCTGCTTTTCCAGCTCCACGCGTGCCTTTTTTGCTACCATAGTGGAAGAGGTGATGGCGATTGGCGCTACGATGAAGGGGGGTGCGATCGGAAGGAGAGAATGCAGTTGATAAAACCGTGTCTCAGCGAGTGTAATAAGTACGAGGGGTTATCTGTCCGTCTTGCAAGGATTGATGCTCTCGTGCCTCATTTGCAACTAAAAACTGAGCGACTATTGGTCCAACGCTGGACCAGCTGAATACACCGTCCCATGCAGTCAGCAATTAACAGGCCATAATAAGGCTTAGCTTATTCGTGAGACAAGCTTGAAAGTTAACGCTTTTTGCGGAAACCTCGCCGAGCAGTTACATTCGCAGTCGTTATATCGCCAGCTAGAACGACATTTCTTGGTGATTAGGCCCTTGGCTGCATTGAAGGGTACTTTGTTCCAGCTTACAAGTCCACATTGCGTCATCATCAGCTTACCCACAGCAATGTAGCCAAGAATAAGCAAAATCCCTGGTGCCTAATGTTTCGGTATGCGAGTTTAGGTCATCAGGTGCTAAAGTGCAGCCAATCGCGAGCCTCACCTCGTATGAAAATCACAAGGTGTAGAGGAAATTACTGTAGCCAACATATCTGTATTATATTAATCTCTTGTTAAATGATTCAGATTAATAGATCTGAATAATTATGTGGAAGCTATTCTTATTATCTGGCGGGCTAAGGCGCTATTAAAATCAGTATTGTTATCACCTGGCTCCCGTCGTCCAGACTATCTTAAGCGGTATCTTCGAGGGATTTTTCAGCATGCACAAAGTTCTTATCCGGCGATACGAGGAGACATAATTGTTGTCTCTGTTCCATTTCGGAGATTGGAAATGAAGTTGGTAAATGCCGTGGTTCCCATGTGTCATATTTTTGTGGCGGAAGAAGACAAACAACTAAGAGCAAAGAATAAGCAAACAACTTCCTCTCATCCCAACGTAAATACAGCTCAAAGCCAGGGCCATTTTTCTATTTGAGTCCAGTTCTTCAAGTCGTACCTGCTTCCTCCAAGCATAAATTGTTCAAAGGAGACCAATAGCCACTTAAGTCCTCACCGTGCCGCATCATCCGATGAAGAGTCTTCTTGGCTAGATATCAATCTCATTTGCGATATAAAGGAATTCATAATTAATTCCCATCCACTATTTATGAGTGTTTGACTGCCCTGCTCATCAATAACCAACCTACTGACCAGTCTAAACTAGATGGGGGGGGACCATGTATCGTGTACTATGTCATGCCTAAATCTCATGAAATTCATTCGCTCAAACAGTGCTGTCATACTTATCCTCACGGACCGTCGGGGTCTTTGCGGCATAGACGGAAACCATCTCATCATGGACAGTCTTCTCACTAACGATGGCAGCTCCCACTTCTGTGTGATCTACACCACCAAACAGTGCATCCATATGCTCCAGCGGCACTCCTTTAGTCTCTGGGATGCAGAACCAAACAAATGCAAAGAGTAGGATGTTGATAGCACCAAACATGTACATAGCATAGCTGTCAAAGAGGTTACTACATTGAGATTTCAGGTAGACTTCGGGTAACTTACAATCCCTTGGCAGAAAGAAATATGGGAAAGATTTGTTCTACACAATTTATTAGTTATAGGTTTGGCGCCAGTGAAACAAGGTGTACTTGCGGAGAATAATGCTTGCGATATTCTGGCACTGAGTAGTCATAGCGACGGCCTGCGCACGAATGTTCATGGAGAAGATCTCTGAAGTCCAGATCCACACTGTCGCACCCCAGGAAGGCTTGAAGAAGAATGCAAAAAGAAACATCAAGAAGACAGTCGCGATGCCTACACTAGAAGACTTGGATCCATCCTCCAGAGTCGGCGTCTCGGTGACGACGGCTGCGGCTGCGAACATGCAGACTGCCAGGCCCGCAACACCAACGAGGAGGAGAGGTCTTCGGCCCACGAGATCCGTCATCCAAGTGGCATTGAGAGTGAAGAGAATGTTAAAAGTTCCAGCTAAGGCGTTGATAAGCTGGATCTGGCTGTTTGAAGTAAAGACCTTTTTGTAAATGATGGTGGAGTATGTTGCGAGGGAGTTGTTTCCGGTAAGTTGTTGTCCAATATTCATGGTTGCCGCGAGGACTAGCGAAGTTAGGTAATGAGCATGAACAGGTTGAAAAGAACTTACGAATGCGCCTTCTCACAGACTTGTCTGTCCACAGCAACTTGTATCGGGTCCAAGTGCTGTTTGTTTCTTTCTTCTCAAAGGCAATGGCTTGTCGTATTTCTTTCATTTCTTGGGCAATGAGGTCTGGATCGTTGCGGATTTGCAACAGAGTGTTGTATGCCTCTTCAAATCTGTCATTCTGGACATACCTGCATCTTGATAAGCATCGCATTCGAAAAAGCATACTGGCTCATTGAAGTTTCGCAAGGACATACCATCTTGGAGTCTCAGGACAGAAGAAAAGCCCCGAAATGATGATGACAGGAAAGAAGATTTGAAGGAACATAACGATTTTCCAGTCCCAGTCTCCGAGCCTTTCGGCATGTTTGGAGCACGCATAATTGATCCAATACGCGACAAAAGATCCTATAGCAAAGTTGAGCTGCCAGAAACTCATGATAGTGCCCCGGAGTTTGGCTGGGGCTATCTCGTTGATGAAGACCGGTCCAGCCGGCAGCATCAGTCCCTGGCCGAAACCGGTGATGGCACGACCGGCGATGTAACCGCCGATAACGGGAGGTGTAAATGTCGAAATAAACGTTGAGACGATGACAAGTACCGTACCCGCCCACATACTCCATTTGCGACCGAATCGGTCGGAGACCAGAGCAGACAGGAAAACGCCTGGAGAATGTAAGCATCGAACTGATGACATAGAGTGGTGGGGGGTTACCTGTAATGATGCTGCTTACGGCCATGGCGGTATTGACCGACCCGATAGTGGAAGGAGACTGGCCATCAAACAGTTCAGATAAACGACACATAGATGGTGTTGTTGAGAGAGGAGCTCATACGGGATTGTTAAAGTAGTTCATGAAATGAACCGATCCCTGCACCGCGTTGAAGGTAGAGGAATCATAACCATTGACAGCCATGCAAGTGCAAGGAATGAGGCATGAGAACCAGAGGTTCGCCTTCTTCGAGTTGAAGAGCATACTGGGCGAGTGGCGTCTGTTTGTTGTGAAGTAGAGTGAGTTGAGAAGAGCAAGGTCGTCGGTTGATTGAGGTTTGGCATTTTATCTATAGATATTCCGGGGACGGGGGATCCACAATCAGGGCCAGGTCTAGACACCATCGGTACGTAGAGTCCGAGTTGGACAAGAGGGGTTTAGCAGCGGCCGCCCTATACCGTTGTACTGACCATGCATCTCAGACCCTGCATCTGCACCGACAAGGTTAAACAGGCCCTCTAGCTGCTATTTCCGAACTAGTTCTCATGCAGTTGAATTGTCAAGTATTGTTAGTCAGCGGATTAAGTAACTGGGCATGTCACAACTGCCTTTCCCCTCTTTTTTTCCCGTGCTCTCATCTCATCACAGGTCCAATCGAAAGCAGCACCATGAAGCTCCCTACAGCGTGCACCAGGTGCAGAAGGCGGCGCAAAAAGTGCTTCCGGACGAAGCCTGAAGGCCCCTGTGATGCCTGTGCCAAGAAGCAGCATCATCAGTGCTCGCTCGTCCAGCCACCAGGTGCTTCTCCTCAGCCACAGCGTGTCTCGGTCGAGGATCTGAACCCGCAGGCTTCTCTCTCGCATGAACTCATTGAAGAACTTGTGGAGAATTATATTTACTATATACTTGACAGGCCTCATACACTCTTCCATCTGCCCACGTTGCGGGCTGCTGTGAGGGAAGATACGCTGGGAGATGCGCTGCTGTCAGCGATACTGGCGTTTGGCTGTCGCTTCCATGATAAGCCTGAGATAGCATCCCTTGGACCTGCGTTCATGGAAAAGTCTAAAACTTTACTGAAGCTGGATATGGAGAACATTTGTCTTGAGAACATTCAGACATGCGTGCTGCTCGCAAACTTGTCATCTTCGTCAAAGAATCCAGAATCTGAGGCTCTGTTTGTTACCCTTGGCATCCGTATGGCCGAGATTCTTGGCTTGGATCGCCCGGATCCGGAGGACTCTGAGGTTCTACGTGAAACAAAATGCAGGGTATGGTGGACGTTGTTCATGGCTGACCGTTGGAGTTCAGTCGGTCGCAACCTCCGTCGTGCGATGCCCGACTTTAATCAGGAGACTCCCCTACCAATGGATGAAGACTATTTTCACCACCTGGATGCTGACCAAGGCAGTGGTGAGCCATCGCCTGCGCGCCCCCGTACCCTGGGGCTCTGGGCGTACAACATCATGCTTGCAAAGCAGCTAGGGCCTATTCGAGACTTGAATAAGCAGTGGAATCAGGAGGGCATCTCTGAAGATTACGTGATGCAACGCGTCGCAGATCTAGCAGAAGGCCTACAGCTCTGGGAAGCGGGTCTTCCCGAGGAGAAGAAGGCGACAGAGGAGAACCTTCATGCACACAGTGCTAAGAGTCTTGGGGGACCGTTCCTCGCCATACATACAGGCTACCACCAGCATTTTGTGCTACTGCTGTTCAGGTTCCTGGACCTCAATCGGGCGCAGACACCCAAGACGGTCGAGTACGCCGAGCTCTGCAAGTATCACGCAAGGTCGATTAGTCAACTCGTCAAACTGTCGCGTCAAGTTCCGAACTGCGCGATGGTTTTCGGGGGAGTGGGATACATGACTGTTGCCTCTTCAGCGGTACTCCTGCACACGCTCATTTTTGGGCAGCAGGATGACACGGCTGATATCCGAGCCAAGCTGGAGTCCAACTATGAGACGATCTATGCGCTTCAGAAATACTGGCCTTCGATTCAGAACTCGGTCAGTAGAGAAACTTGTGTTAGTAGTTAAAATCTGACCAGTGCAGGTAAAACGTCTGGAGTTGTTCCAGAAGACTTGCACGAGGCCCGCCGCGATGCAAACCTACAAGTTCGACAAGTGGATGGTGAGATTTCTGGTGGAACATCATCTGCCGCTGGATGAGCCTGAAGGGGATCTATCGCCTGGTGCGGTATAACATGGCATTTGGATTCGGGAGTAAATATTTGCATTGACAACGGCGTACACGGTCGTGGGTTGTTGGAATCTTTTGTAATTATATTTGTCGTATCGTTTCGTAAGATCGGTCGTGCTGAAAGTTTACGGAGAGGTGAGACGCGAGACGCGAGACGGCGGGACGTCTGACCATGATATAAAGCGATAAAGGGGTCATATTTATCTTTTCGGGCCGTATCACAAAGTCCCACTGATAGTAAACGATAGGAACTACTGAATTCTTTGGTCCATACGCTAACCTACGTATCGTGAATTGCCCACCCTAGAGCACCCAGTTTCTCTTGTTGACATCCCCTAACTTCCAGCTAATTCCGGGGGTTGTATGCTGACTAGTCCGTAAGGGTTGCCCTGTGTGTGGGGTCGACGTCGGGATTTGGCTGTATAACCCGACGGCTGACAAGTGTCGGGAATCGCTCCAAGACCGCCGCAGCAAACTCACCGTCGGGATTTAGCTCGTTAGACCGACAGTTGGAAAGCGTCGGGATACGGTCCAAGACCGCGAGAAAGCGGGGCGGCTGAAAAACAGAGATCGTCTGGTTTTGAGTCGTGACATGGATCTATTGGTGGGTTTTGATGATGGGCGCAGGGGGCATCATGCCACGGCCAAAGAGTTTAGCACGTGATGCACACTACTTCTCTACCTCCAGGCAAGGTCCTTGCGAAGAGAAGGTTTCAATAACGCAGCCAGGCGGCGTGAATATCAGCTTGAGGAACTGGAAGAGCTTGTTGCGCCCGTTGCGAACTGTCGAATGCACTTGGCTGGTCCGACATTTGCGGGTGCAGGCGAGGAATGTCACGAATGCGGGGCCCCAGTTGCAATTCTCTACCCTGCTACGGAGCAGCCTACCACACAATCTCTTCACGTGTGAATAATTAAACAGGACAGTTACACAAGGTGTCTTGACAACTCAGCAAGGAACCCCCCTTGTCATCCCAAGCATCTAGACCTTTTCAGAAGCCCTCAAAAAACGTAAGCAATCAGATAACGAAAAGAAAGAAAAACGAGTACGGATAATCCCGTTGCATACCGTACTAACTCATGCAGTCGACAACCTGATCCCTGCTCCGACAATGTCGTATAGCGAGTCACTAACCGAAATCGTCTGGCTCGAAAAAGTTCCCACTCTGACAGCCCTAAATCTCCCCCCAAAGACTTGGCAGCTTGTATAGTCAAAGCCACGGTTCTGATGAGATTAGCTGGGGGGATTCGCTCCGTATTGTGTAACCTCTTGTCTTAAAATAAACATCTTCTGACGTTTTTTGCATACTGGGACTTGCTGCTTCGCCCCCAACTAGCGGTTAATTAGCTTGCAGCCTGAAACTCAGGGTAAAATAGGAAGCTATCTTACATAAATGTTAAATACCTAGCACTCTTCCCTTCTTGTTCATACCAAGACTCTTTGTCTCCCTTTATGGCATTTACTCCAAGATCTACATCTCACACTATAACTCAAGAAGAACCTTTTATCAATTACACTCACTGGACCTCACATCTGGAGTCATACTCTTCATATACACGCCATCATGAGTCCCTCATGCAGGTCTATCAAACCTCGCTTCACATCACTTTCACCAAGCCCTGAAGTTTCAGAAGGGCCGAGAAAGGCAGATAGAGCCTGTGAAAAGTGCACACGTACCAAGAAGAAATGCGATAAATCGTTGCCCGGTTGTTCGCGCTGTAAGCGGTATGTTGAAATCTGCCCGACTTTAAGAACCATCTGAGTTAATCTAACTGGCCAGGCTCAGGAATAAATGCTGCTATGACTATGTCTATACCCCCTCAGTCACAACTGTCCTAAGACCGGAGAATATCACAAAATCTCCACCTCACATACCGGGGACGCTCAAGCCATTCCTCGATATTTCCAGCTCCATGATATTGAGCCTACTTTCCTCGCGGAACGCGATTCCGAGTCACTCTGTTCAGCATTACTTGGAGACTATTAATCCCTACCTTACTATAGTTCACCCGGAACTCTTCGCTTTACGCACCAACATTACCAGATCTGATTCCTTTTCCGGTCAAGAGCTCCAGGACCCTGCGACTACACTTCTGGTTGTATGCATGCAGCTCTTTTCTCAAAACGATGATTCAGCTATCAAGGGAGAAGAAAATACGAACAGAGCGGTCTATCGGTCTGCCAAGCAAATATTGAGTGTCCTACGAGCCATCGATAGCCCAAGTATCGAGCTTATCCAGTGTTCTATCCTGCTCGCATTCTACGAGTATACCCACGAGGATCTTGGGCGTGCCTACGTCAGTATTGGGGATGCTAATACTATGGCTTTGATTCTACACGTGGTCCCTGGGAAATACCTCGAGGACGAGCGGGAAGCCTTAATTCCCTACGAGGAGGAAGAAAGGCGCTGTGTTTACTGGAGTCTCTTTGTACTCGATCAGCTTGTCCAAACCGACTATCCTCTGCTTCATATGCCGCACCAGATACCACCTGCAGTTGTAGCTCCTCCCGCGGCCGATAGCCTTCTACCAACGAACCATTTACTATGGTATGATGAGGGCCAGTCGCCTTACTATATCACTCAGCGATACCCTGCAGATACAGATTTCTCGGTGCCTGTCGGGCCTTTTCAGAGAAATTGTCAATACGCCATGCTTTATGCAGGAAACTATTTCCCTCAGTCGGATTCAGGTCCAACAGCCTTTGAGCTGGGAAGTCATACTGTCACCTCGGCCTCGGTGTTGCCTATTAGTATTTTAGACCTATAGGCACGATCTGATTTCACAAAGTTCATTTTGATTGTATTATTGTTCGGTGCTTGGAGTTATTATTCCTCTAGGGAAACTCTCTTAAAGTACACTGGCTTAATGCCATTTTTCAAAGCCCAAGCAACTCCGTTTACCATCCCCAACTCTTCATGACGATGAAAGCTGAGAATGAATTGATCCCATTTGAACCAACCGATGAATTCCCGAATAATAAACTCCTCACGTGAAGAGGGCAGAAATCCCAGCTTGCCTCCAGCTTGCCTCCAGCAAAGTGAGTCAGTTGATGGTGTTGTGACGGCACATTATTGACAACCAAGGTCAGGCTTTCACCTGTGCTATGTCTGATATCCAGCGCCATTTTCAACCCCGTGTTAACATACTTGCCCACATAGTCCTCGAGATTGACATCTAACTGGTTTTCTTCCCTTCTCTCCTTGTTTCGAAAGTACTCAAAGTCTGCTGCCAGACGAGCATATCTCTCATACCTTATCTTCGCCCTCTGCTTTGATACCTCGTCAAAGTCGATCAACGGCTGGAGGTCAAACATGGCTTGTGCAATAGCTTGCGCAGACCAGTCCGGTCCATCTCCCAAGCCATGAGAGTTACCCAACGCCACTATCGCAGAGTTCGTCTCCGGAAACAAGTAGAAAGCTGTCAGGTATCCCGACATACCGCCATTATGATACAAAACAAGCCTTGGTCTTGACGTTTGACCAATTATGTGTTCTCTTTGCGGACCGTTGAGAGAAAGCATTCCTAGCTCTTTCGATGGAATCATGGCGCGAGCGAGCCCGAGGCCGTATGTATTCTCGCCAATAGAAGATGTCGTAATGTAACTCTTGTGTGATACGATTGTCGGTACCTCTTTAAGGACTGAAGGCCCATCCTGAATACCGTCGAGGAGGGCTTTGGCCCACTTCATCATGTCTGATACATTAGACCAGACACCTCCAGCCGGTCCCATGAGACTGTTATCGGCGGCTGTGTCAACCGACTTTTGTCTGTGTAGTGAATAGTCGTCAAGGACGACACGGAGTTCTGCAACATTGTCATCTGGTAGTTTTTCTCGGTTTGTGACAGTCCGGTGCATGCCAAGAGGCCCCAAGATCCTCTCCTTCAGAAACTCGTACCACGGCCGACTTGACCGTTTCTCAATGACTAAGCCAGCCACGGCGTACATATAGTTGTTTTAATGAAAGCCGCTTCGAAGGTCATGAACCGGAGGAAGATGGCTTACAACCCCAAGTAAGTCCTCCTTATCAAGAATGTAGTCACACTCTACACCCAGCCACGTAAGGTCCATATGCGCCAACCCAGTATCATGTGAGAGCGCATCTTGCATAGTCGCTCTTTCACCGATAACAGGATCCACGATACTGCGGAACGGGATGTAACTCTGCAACGGCTTTGCCCACTCGAACTTTCCTTCATCAACAAGGATACCGCAACAGGCAGCGGTGAAAGTCTTCGTGAGTGAACATAGTAGATAATTTGTCTCAGAATCAACGCGCGCTTGTGACTTCGCGTTACGGAACCCCCGACTTCGAGTGAAGACCACTTCTCCATGATGAAGGACGCCGATGCTGATGGAAGCTGACCGAGTGTTGTCTTGAATTTGATCGAGGATGGGACATAAAGTCTCGAGTCTAGAGCGGGGTGAGTAACATCATATGGCTTTTTGCTATAAGATACGTAAGCAAGTAAATCTGCAATTGACTTACTATTCTGAAATGTCTGGGTGCTCTCGGCCAGAGTCGGTCAAACTTGCGATATACTCTGGGACTCAGCGCCACGGAACTGAGTCGACGTTGATAGCTCAACTCTATCTCATCTCTCTTTCGACTAAATCACTATAAGATTTGGTATGTCTCGCGCAAGTTTTTAGTCCTTCATCTGTTGCAACCAGGTCTCACTTCCGTCTTCTACTTCAGAATCTGACCAAACACTTCGCGGTCGTAGCTAATGAATCAAAAGGTCTTGCTAAGAAATAGCTATTTACATTTTAGGCCCCTCGGCCTGCAGGTCAAACGCGGTCCCAACCGCCGCGAACGTCCCCATATGCATCGCCTGTATGACATTCTTCATCGGGGTCGCGCAATCCCCTGCAGCATAAACCCCCTTGACACTGGTAGCTCCATACGGGGGTGTCACTTTAATATCTCCACTTGGCGCCAACTCCACTCCCAGTTGCTCTGCAAACGGGCCGTTAAGCTTCGTAGGCGGCTTGTGCGCAAGGAACGCCTCCTGAACCGAGCTCCCATCCGCAAATGTGATAGTAACTCCGCTGCCTTCGGGACGAAGAGCGAGAGTAGCGATCTCCCGGTTGTCTATCGTGATGGCAGTATCCTTTTCTCCGAGGAGGTCTGCGATTGCGGTCTGCATTGTAGGATTGTTTGAGGTGTAGATGACAGCCTTGGAGGTCATTTGCTTGGCACTGCGGGCGAAGGCAACGGCTGCTGCGGGAGTGGTGTTCTCGCCAAGTGCAAGGACTCCAGCGGAAGGTTTTCCGGCTTCTTCATAACCGTGGCAGAAGAGGCAGTGGTAGCTGGAGGAGTCAGTATTGCTCATCATGGTAGATTGAGGGGAAAACGCACATGGCTCGACCCCAGCACTCAGCATATCCCTTGATATCAAGCGGCAAATCAGTGACACCAGTAGCAAGCAAGACTCTCCTGCCAGTGAATGTTGCCCCATCAGCAGCCATGGCCGCAAAGTCGCCCGCACTCGTCTTCTCGACCTTCGCAATTTCGCGATCCTCGAAGGAGATGGTGTTGTACCGCTCCAAGATCTCCTTACGCGTCGTGGCCCTAAAGGCAGCGGAGTCTTTGTGATCCCATGTCGGTATGGTGTGCATATGCGCTGAACGCGCATTGCGGAAGAGCGCGCTGTTGAAGACAATGGCAGTGTGAAACTGGCGGGCGAGGGCGAGGGCTGCAGATAGGCCGGCGGGACCTGCGCCGATGATGAGGACGTCAACGAGAGGCATGTTTGCTGTGGTGGTTGTTAAATTCCTCGCTTTGGAAGTGAAGTACTTTGGTATGAGGCTGGTGGTGAGTCTTTGGAGGAAAGGCATGCGAGAGAGAGAAAGGAGCGACTCTATGTGGTATATATTCTATTCTGGAAGGAATGCTATAGTTAGTAAAAGGATCTTTGTTGATCTGCTTTGAATCCCTCCCTGGAGGGTTTTTGGAATGCAGGGTCGGCAATCTTTGTCACACTAAGAGCCATGTTATCCCGATCGCGAATATAGTATAACTAGAAAGCTAAAAAAGAGATACTAATTGGTGATTAAGAGTATATTAGCGTGAGGCTAAGAATACACCTGTAGAGCAGTACCCATACTCTGGTAAGACATATAACCTCCCTTTGCTCCCCTGCGAGACTACTAATTCTCCGGAGGCTTTAGTTCCCCCGGCAGTACATTCATTGAAAAACTCACCTTGTCCTCTTCCGGAGGCTTCATTTTTTCCTTGCATAGATCTATAATGCCTTGAATAGTAGGTAACGTGGTGGCTGTAGTATTGCCCCTCGCTTTATGTCATCTCACCTCTTCCGACTGTTATAGACTCGCGTCTACGTGACGGTAACAGTGGCTTGAGCACAATTGGGAATATATAACATCGCCCTCAAAGGTCGAAAAAAATGACTCAAGATATTTTAAATCTGTATGCCTTCGAAAACAGGCCACAGATATCTTCGTAAAAGGCCTCGAGGTTGAGGCTCGCAATCGTTTTGGAGATGCCCCGACGGGACAGCTGTCTCTTCGTTAAGAAACTCATTGCAATTAGGCTGGCGACATCAGTAACGATCAACTCGTTCTCTAACTAGGTAAATAAAATAAGAAGCCAATAATTAAGAAGGGTCCGATGAAGCGGATCATGGAACTCCGACGGCCAGTAATAACATGGCGAAAAGTGTTATGGCGTCGTAAAAACAGGGGTTGAACCACTTTAGCTGTCACCGGCCTAACATCCCACCGTCAGCTGGGGCTAGCCGGTAACGGAACATGGTGGGACCGGCAGATGCCGAGAGCTTCGCAAAAACCCTCCGAGGATGCTTTCGCAAAAGGATTAGCGGGTAAACAGTGCCTCATTAGCTTACGGACCAGTGACGCGCTCACTTTCGCACGCGGACTGATGAGCCTCAGTCAATCTCTACTCTCCCCCTTGGCACTCAATTGCTCGCTCTCCTTGCCGTGCAGCCCGAACATCTCATCCTTTCCCCCCACCCACTCCCCCCAAGACTCCGAGTGGGTTTCAGTGTAACCCTGTATAACCATGGGCACCTCCACGATCCATCCGTCGCAACGTCGGCTATCCTGCGATGTCTGTCGGCGGCACAAGACAAGATGTCTACGCATCAAGCAAAACGACCCAAAGTGTGCACGATGTACTATGCTCGACGAGGAATGCAGTATTAGTGGGCCGAAGAAGGTCGGGAGACCCAGGAAGTCAGACTTGCCGGCTGGCCAGCACGCAGGCAAAAAGTCGATTGAGCAGACCCGAGCGAAGCCAGTTCGATTGAAGAAGAAACAGACGACCGCAATGAAGCAGCAGAGCGACCCAGTCACTTCGAGCGAGTCACCAGACTCGGATACTTTCCTGGAGATGAACGACCAATACGAAATTGAGAGCATGATGTTCCCAACAACAATACCATCAACCACAGCCTCTACAGCGGCGCCACCGGTTATTGAAAACACATCAAACGTAATCTTTGCCCTCGAGTCATCGTGGTCTACTCCTAGTACAGCTGAACTGCAGACTCCATCATTCCCTGAGCGACTGCCTTTGAAGATCTCAAGTTGCTTCAAGCACAGCTCCGCTTTTGCCGACTACGACTGGAACATAGATGGAAATGATGTGTCAAAGGCAAAGTCGAGTCGGCTCGACCTTACTGTCATTTGCTCTAACCCTGCAGGCTTGGTGATTCCAGAGCTAGGCTCCCCCGTGGCTAGTATCGAGCTTTCAGACGCTCTGTCGAAGCTGTCGAAGCTCAACAACGACTTACACACCCGCATGGCCGCCATTGAATCGCATCGGTCCGTCATCACCCTGAGCAGCATCCTCTTCCGCGAGGGCCCGCTATTCATCGACAGCCTCACGCTTGGAGAGTTCACATTGGGGTCAACTCAGGATCTCTTCCAAGTGCTATCGCGACTTCTCAACAACCGAAAATCCCATCCGCCACTTGAGAGTGTGCACATGCTCAATATTGTGAACCTTCCAGGCCTGGACGGCCAGTCTTCGTCGCCACATCCTTACGGAGGTGGACACAATGGACCAAGCCCCGGCTTTGCCTCCTCCATCCCATCCGCCTCTCCACAGCCGTTACTAGCTCCTCTTTTCTTGACCATCGCAGCTGTCTTCACTCAGATCATATCCCTCCATGAGCTTCTCCTCAAACATATAAATCTCTGGCTCTCCATCGAACCCCTCAGACCCATCTCGGGACTCCGGACCGGCGAGGCGTCGCCACAGGATCTTTGCGTGCAGGGAATACGCTATTCCAACGCCGCCCTCAATTTACTGGAGAGAATAGAGCAGATCCTTGGCCTCTCCGGGCTGCCCGAGTGGGGAGGGTCGGGACTGCTATCCATGCAGCAGATCGATCTGCTCTGGAGCGTGCTGGATGGCGGCGAGGGCATTGCTCCGGGCCACGGCTTCATGCGGCCGGCATATGTGAGGAGGTTGCTGTTTAAGGCATTGTCAGTCATGAGTCGAGTCATGCTCCAGTAAGTGGCTCCTGGAGGCGCGCTGAGACAAACCCCTTGTAATACTTGACATGTACGATATACAAAGAAATAACGATATCAAGACAAAAATAAAACAAAGAAATAAAAATCCCTCATGAGTGCGCCTGAATAGTATTCTATTAGGAACAGGATAGCAACCGAGGGGTGAAACCTGCCAGTTCCATTTAGTCCATGAATCGAAAAATCCAAATTCCAATCTTCCATGGGCTTGTTCCAGCGCTCAGTAATGTGTTTCTCTGCATCCTCAGAACCATTATCTAAAGCCTGGTCAGTATGCTACCCAAATTGTCATTGGAGATGAGTTCATGATCCTTTGATTTCTGGGATCTTCAATGGGATGGGGTGCCATGTTGCTGTTGTTCTTAATTGTAATGATGCTATTAAGGCTAGAGTTTTGTATGAGAGGACAGTGATATACATGCTATCAAATTACAAAAGCTAAAGGACCTTGAGCCTACATAACCTGCCTGAGCTTCTCGGGGCGCTGTTGACCCTGGTTGGTCGTCGCGAGCTTAATGGGAGCTTGTCAGGATTCATGGCGCTTCTGTCTTCGGCACTTAGGCATCTCAGGAATGGGACCACCTGTGTGCCCTATAAGGCTCAGTGAAGCACCCCTGTCAGGCATACCCAACCAACGTCCACCGTGTTCTAGCGAGGTCTCTGTGCCTGTAGCTTCGTTGCACTGAGACCCATAAGCCGACTTCGGCATTTACTAAAACTGCCTGCTCTTCTCGGCAGTGAGGGCATGAGTGTTCATGGTTTGAGTTTGTGTCAATATGCCGAGAGCCGATTCCGGAGATCCGGGTACCATTGGCCCAGCGGTGAATTATCGAAAGGCTATCTCTTGCCTAGTCATGACTGCTTGATCCGTTTGTGGCATACGGTTTACTTTCACAGACACTATCAATTCTGAGTCGCAAGGTAATCAATCGCCAAAAAGGATCAGCACTGCATCAAGAATCTTACGTGGCCTGCAATCTGACGAGTGCCACTTTCACATCTCCTCTCCAAAGCAATGGCTGTCTCGCTCAAAGTCAGTCAATTGGCGACCAGACGTACGTCCCTACTCAGTTTTGTTACCAAAGTCCCAGGGCTGATCTTGTCATACCAATAAATTGCCTTGGCATTCTCACATCAGATTTTAAAGGGACTCTAGCGAGGCCCCAACTGTACAACCAAGCTCGTAATGCTAGCCCTGTAATTGGAGCACCTCTTAATTGCGGCTTACCATCGTTGAAACCATCTAACCTTTTTAGGGGTAGCGACCAGAAACGTTGAATTAATTGTCTCAGTTTGTTATCTCCGTGTTGACTCTCTTAAAAATGCCCTGGGCCCGCTTTGACTGTGACAGCTGGGTCTGCTCATTTTTTGTGACATTTCGCCGTGAGAAATTGCAGACATGTCGTTGCTTGACGCTCTAGACTCGTCGTCCACGAGGGTCTTATTAGGATGTCTTTTATTAGCAGGCATTGCCTACACCCTCTACCGCTCAATGCTACCCCGTCCCTTAGCAGACATCCCCTATAACGTCTCCGCAACCAATCGTATCCTGGGTGATCTCCCCGACGTCAAGGCATTCGGGAGCTTGACCGACTGGTTAGCGACGCAGGCTATTCAACACCAATCACCATTATTCCAAGCTTTTATCCGCCCGTTTGGGAAGCCGTGGGTTGTTGTCGCTGATCATTATGAGGCCGCTGAGATTTGCACGCATCGGGTGAAGGAGTTTGATAGAGGGACATCGAGTACTGCTGTTTTTAATTGTGTCGTGCCGGGGGCGCATATCACGCTTACGAGTTCGGATCCGCAGTTTAGGAAGAATAAGGAGCTTGTGAGGAATTTGATGACGCCGTCGTTTTTGTCGGAGGTGAGATGAGACTATCGGGATACGTGATCAAGAAGCTGACTTAAGTAAAGGTATCTGCGCCTGAGATTTACGATAAGTTCTCTCGACTGGTAGAGCTCTGGGGAATGAAGACTGAGCACGCCAATGGTCAATTCTTCTCGGCCTCAAAGGATGTACACAACGCTGCCCTTGACATCATCGTATGCGCAGCTTTTGGCCTTGACACTCAACATACCCAACTCGTGAAAGAAATCCAAGAGCTCGCCCCAGATAACAACACCTCATCAACCAAGATCGAAGGCGAAATCGCTTTCAAGGAGCTCCCTCTCAATGAAGAGCTCAACGCCTTAGCAACTGTCGCCGAGAGCGTCGCCAAGATTATCAAGACGCCTTCTCCGCCGCTGTTCCACTGGATGTATCGAACGTTTTCGGCAAACCTAAAGAACGCCTTTGCTCTTGCGAAACGACTGCAAGAGCGAGAAATCGCTAATGGTATAAAGAGAAGAGCGAATGGAGAGGCAATGAAATGTGCGCTTGATGAGATCTCAGTTCGAGAAGAGGCGCTGGCAAAGAAAGAGGGGAGAGAGCCTAATTACTACTCTCAAGTGATCACCAGTGAGGTGAGTACCTGCGTCGCTCTATCTGACGCATTATGCTGATCGACTTACAGATGATGACTTACCTCATCGGCGGCCATGAAACAACTTCATCAGCTGTGCGATGGGGCTTGAGCTACCTCAGCGCCGAGCAAAGAGCCCAATCTGAACTACGCAACGCGCTCCAACGAGCATATCCCCAAGCTAAATCAGAGCGACGTGCTCCTTCACTCACTGAAATCATCCAAACTCGCGTTCCTTACCTCGATGCAGTCGTCGAGGAGATTCTTCGCTTGTCATATCCCTTTGGCATGACTCTCCGAGAAGTCCAGGTCGATACGCAGATCCTCGGTGCACGTGTACCAAAAGGCACAACAGTAGTTTTCTTATCCAACGGTCCAAGCATATTATCACCTCCAATCGATTTCGACGAGTCACGAAGTAGTGAGAGGGTCAAATCCCGCAAGCCAAAGCCTTTGGAGAAGGACTATGACTACTCGAGTTTCAAGCCTGAGAGATGGCTCAAGACGGCTGCTGGTCCAGATGGGAAAGAGGACGTGAGCTTTGATTCTCAGGCGTTTCCCATTCAAGCTTTTGGGCTGGGTCCAAGAGGCTGCTTTGGGAGGAGGATGTCGTACCTTGAGATGAAGATATTTTTCACTCTTGTCATCTGGACTTTTGAGTTGTTGCCGTTGCCAGCTGATCTTGCGAGACCGAAACCAGTTTCGTCTTTGACTAGGAACCCGGATAGAGTTTTTATCAAGACACGAAAGGTCGTGCTGTGAAAGAAATGATAGAATGATATAAATAGATTTCGAGTAGAAGAGCTATTATACTATGCCAATAAAGCGCTTTATGCTTCCCTGAGCTTTATATGAAAACCCACCAAACTGTATCAATGCCAAATCAACTAATGGAACGCCATGTGAGCATCCGAACGCCGTCATCTGAAGGTCCCCGTCTCACTCACACTCTCAAGCTTGCTATCAACCTTCGCCGGACTAGGCTCACTCAACAAGCCCCCTGTATCATGCAGTACCAAGTCATCCGGCTCCACCAAGGTCATTCCGTCACTCCGCGACATCTTGATAGTCGCAAGAGATCTTTGAACAAAGATTCCCTCTGTGCTGCTGCTTGAGCCTTTGGGTAGAATATTCCATGACCTTACTCGTGCTGCGATAGCGCGAAAGATTGGTTGCATGTGAGGCATGCAGGCTACCAAGATGCCTACGCCGCTTTCGATGTTGGACCATACGACGAATCCTTGAGCATCCGCTATTGCCTTCCTCTCAGCTGAGGTATTTCAGGTCGGGGACTTGGAATAAACTTACATGATGCGTTCAATGTTTTTGTGAAGTCTAGTAAGTAGGGGATGCGGATACAGCTGGCTGCAATGAGACTAGACGAATGTTAAGATTGATTCTAAAGAAGAGAATGGGAGGCTTACAAGATACCAACGCCAAAGATCACCATGACGCCAGCCTTCTTCTTCGGCTGAAGACCCAAAGAATACAACTGCGTCAACGGTAGCACAAACATCCAAATATCAAGAGCAATGTTAACACCAGCGTGAAAGAAGATGATTGCCGGGGTATTGAGTGTGATACCACGATGTGGATACTCTTTCCATCCATCCCAAAGCAAGTGAATTGGCTGTCGCTGCAGTGCGCCGCAAATGATGACGATGATTGTCGTGACAATGTTAAATGCGATGGTGTACTTGATGATCAATCTGAAAGTTGGATCGGGGAACGTTCGGAGAAAGAAATAGAGTATTGAGAGCTTGATGAGGCAGAGACTGAGAACGTAGGCGTATTGGACGACGAGGAGATACTATACTTGTTAGCCGACATTGATGGGTAGGTGCATGGACTTACTATGTGAAACGTGGTAATGGTGCTGTCGTCAAGTGTCCAAATATTCCGACCCAAGCCTGCAAATGTCACTGTAACGAATAAGCATTGCGTGGGTTGGGCATTTATACGATGCAGAACTCACTCAGGCCCATGATGATGCACTGCACTCCTGTAAAGACCTAGCAGGGTTAGCAAGTCCGCATGACGCCTGAAGGTATGTCCTTACCGACGCCGCGATGATGAGATAATCGTCAGCACCCCATTGTGAAAAGTGATACGATTTTGTGACAGTTCGAAGCACGATGGAAAATACCGCTATCCCGAGGATCGTGTAGTTTATCCCTCTAATGTTGTGATCGTTGTCGAGCTCTGGTCTGCCGCAGTTTGTCTGCTCAAGCTTGAGAAAGTCTGTCCAGCAGGCGTGAATGTGAGTAGCTTGATCCTTAAAGCCAATCTAGAGGGGTTCCTACCAAAAAGGTCTCGCATCGGGCATGATGTATGGATACAGCTGGCTACCGTATTGCCGAGTTTGTGATCATGGCATATCCGTTCTTTGTTGACGATCGAGAATGTCGGCTTATCAACGAATCGCGAGAAACATTTGATCTGCAAACTGATTAACAAATCCATAGTGCGAGATAAATGGGTACACGCACGGCACATTGCGACGCGTCCTCTAATCTCTGAGCAGTGGTCGGCGAGCTAGCGCCGACTGGGGAGAATATACACGGTAAAATGAGAAGAAACAAGCGTAATATCGCGAATAGCTTCATGGTGGTCTACCGCGCAAGCGAAACATCGAGCACCCCAAGAACTTTAAAACCGCGGGATGACGGGTAGATTTGTCTCATTAAGAATTCAGGGGCACGGACTGAGGTGGTTTTGCTTTGTCGACGCTAGCCCGTCCATTGGTCTGAAATAGACGAGATCTTCGTACTCTAAACCAATGGGCTGTATTGGTCCGCCAATAAGGATGGCCATCACACTGAAAGGAGCTAGGCGGGGATCTTCACTGCTTATGCATTCCAGGGTTACAGATTAGGCTTATTTTTGCTACGCTTTTGACGGGGAGATTGGCGGGACGTCTTGGCAGGGCCTGATTTGGCGTTTGGCTTGTCTGTTGGTGGTGAGTATGAGTCTTGGGTGCGGCAATGTTGCCGGCAGGGCAAGCCATCAGTGCAGTGACCACTAGCGATAGGTATGATCTGAAGCATTTGGACATGTCTCCAACTGGCTGTGGGGTTCGAATTATGGCAGTTGAAGACCTTGCGACGTGTTTGGCAAACGCAAATGTGGATTATTAGAGTCGAAGCAAAGTCCGGCCAGTTCATTGACACAGACGCCTCGTTGGGCTGACGGACATTCCGGATATCACCTGGAGGCTGTAGAAGTGAGAAATTCGGATGCCGGCTAAAACTTTATTGTCCATGGAATGAAGGCTTTGCGCATCAATTATGTCCGTTGATCCCCATCATTTCCGGGTCTATTCGAGATCTGGAATCTGTCTAGATCCGGCATGGCGCATGGTCTAGACGCGCTCAATTTGTCAAGGGCTGTAGAAAACAAATACGGGCTTCATGATATGATATCTGGGAATTGAATTACAAACTACGATGATTGTTAGGAGGTGATCAAAAATGATGGGAAGTACCTTAGAGGCATGCTCTACCTACTTCAAGTCCGATAAATATTTACAGCCAACTGAACGGAATACCGGCAACAATTTTGCCCTTCATGAGGTTTCATTGAACGATTCATACACTAGTGGAGGACAAGCAATAAACTGTAGTCGTATCAGTATTTAAGCGATACTTAATTACCTATGATCAACAGCAGAAATGGCCCTACTTTATATCGCAGACTAGAATCGATGCTGTAGTTAAAGGCTGTTGTCAAAAATCCCAGGTCTAGGGTGGGCAGCACGGATCAGACTGATTATATCAGCGGGAAATTCACATCGTCAGCGGGAAATACCCAGTGGAGACATTTGCCGACCCAATCAAATTGAGCAAAAGCCGCCAAGTCTTGACGACCTGGAGCTGCTAACATCAAATTTGACCAAGTAACCGATAATTATGGAAACGGTTCCGAATATGTGGAGTTTCAGATCTATATAAGTCTCGTCTTTCCGGACCTCGGTATTCCATTGAGTCCGAAATTGAGGCAGTATTTATTAGAAGCGTCTCCCGTTTTCAGCAGCGTAAGATCTGTTGGTCAACCTAGCAAAAAAAACCAATCATGTCTCGGTTATCGCCGCTTCTCCGCCAACGACTGATCCTTACCGCCAAAGTCGCTACCGGGCTCTCAATCACCGGTGCAGCAAGCTTTCATCTTGTGACAAGAAAATGTTACTTTGAGCCCTTTGGACCGGACAATGGCAGATCATTGTATGAGCATCCACTGCTGAAGCAGATCAATCCTTGGAATAAACCGGGTTCGGCCGACTCGTGCGTGAGAGAGGTACCCTTCGATAAGCTGGATAAGGTGCTTTTGGAGGATGCAAAGAATGGAGGAACGAAGTTGGTTGAGAGGTTCATTGCGGGAATGTGGGGGGGATTCGGTAAAGGTCATGGAAATTGGTGTTTTAGTCGTAATGCTGATGATGAACAGGATATGGCATCCAGAGAAGAATTATGACATTCTTCAAGAACGAGGCGAATAAGAACGACCTATGGGAGAAGAAGGATCTTCTAGCATCTACCTATGAACCAGGTATGCTATCCATGATTTTACTGTTCTCTCCTCTGACACGCAACAGGCACATATTTCACCAACCATTTCGTTGTCCTATCAAAAACACCAACATGTATCACGATGAGAGGCTGCTTTGATCCCCACCAGTCACCTCCGACTTCAGTGAACGTCGACAATCTCGTTGAGATTCGCGCAGAGCTCGATGAAGCAAAGCAGGTGGCCGTTCTCAAACTCCAGGTTATCACATTTGACGGAAGGAAAGAAGCGAGTGACAAGGAGGACCCTTTCGGTGGTGTTGGAGGATGGCTTCACAGACGGTATTCTACGTTCCTGGTGGAATCAGGAGCCAGGAACTGCTTGCAATGAGCTTTTGTCGGATGTATGCTATCAAGGACACTTGTGCGGCGACACACTATGAAATTCTGTCTTGAACTTCAGCATCTAGCGACAAGGGCTTTTGGGACGACACAGGAATTCTGCAATAACTAGAGAAAGGCTGCGGTGCCATTCAAAGACAACTCTGTACACTAGATACATTGAACCACCGCTCTAGAAAAGCGAATACTGTCGAACCCAGCTCAACTGAAAACCACCATTCGTTTCCAAGCCTATTAGCCCTCATCGATAGCACCGACCGGCACTGCAGTATCTCGCTGTGTTCTTGCAGCATTCCTTCTTGCAACACTTCTTCGTGCGGCAGCAGAAGTTGCCAATGGAGTACTTCCGGGGGAACTTGGCAGGGCAGACTTTGGCAGCGAGTTGGAGAGCTTCGCCGTGGGAGAGGCTGTAGCCGTCTTAGGCGGAGGTAGCGAGGTCTGGGAGACCCTCGGCAGTGCTGATGGCGGGGCCCGCGGCGGCAAGAGGGATGAGGAGGAGAAGACTTGTGGTGAACTTCATGATCAGAGTCTTGTATGGTAATTTTGTGTCAATAGGGTAGAGAGGCGGTAAGATGAGGCTGCTTGTCGAGGAGGAAAAGCTTAAAGGACCTGCGGAAGTCGGGGTCCTTTATACTTATCCGACAGACCGACAAACTGGATTCGGGTAAGATTGCGCCGCTACTAGTTGCAAGTGACCATCACAAGGCATACATCGACTTGTCCATCGCAGTCTCTAAAGTCGTGCCCCTCGCACTCCTAGCTCGAAGAGGCATGGTGATGCCCACGAGGTTACATCAAGAGACATAAGGCTAGTTTCACCTAAATGTTTGGGCGGTGTTGATCCACTCTTCGATTAAAGCTGAAGGTTAGCTTCGTCTGTGCCGTCTGACTACATTGCTTAGCTTGCCTAGTTGGCAGTTTGCAGGGGTTCAAGTAGTACGATGGGAGGTAATTAATAACTCAAGCTTTTCTATTTAGATCCTTCGTTGATGCTGGGCATGGAAAAGGCGCCTCGAATGGTCCATGGGGTTTCATTGGTTGGATGGAGGTATGGGATGAGGTGATAGGTGGGAAGCTTAAAGCGAAGCTTCTCCGTAAATCACAGATCCAGCTCCACTAAGAATACCGAGGCAGAGATTTTAAGAATTTGAGGCTAAATACGTCTAGGTGACTTAGTCTGCTTCCCATTGTATTAAAGTCAAAGTGTATTTTCTAACCTTGTACTCCGTAATTAACTCATAAACTCAACTCCGCTACTACCTTCCGATTGCCCTAAAAGGACAGGGATTCAGACCTTGCTAAGGACATCTATTGCCAGAAGCAGTCTCAATCTTCCGATATCGCATTTAGTGGGCGCTATTACTATTTCGTTTGGTTACATATTATATCATATCATCTAGTTAGAATTCTTTTTTTCCTTTTTTCCTTTCCCCCCCCCCCTTTTTTCTCTCTTTTTTTTCCCCCTCAGAATGTAACGTTGTTTTAAGGCACATTGCTCTTAACACGTAGGGGCTAGAATCATAAAGTCAGCCAGCCATAACACCACACATACTTCTTGCCTAACCGTGGTGGTGCTAGTACACGCCACTAATACCAAGACATTCCTTTCATATCTAGCGCCTTGCTCAGGAATGCTCTTGGTAAGAGAAAGTTCAGCTAGCAGGACTTTAAACTATATGTAATATAAGCTAAAGGGAAACGTTTAGCCACGGCTTACTGGATTTTAATAAAAAGTAAAACTATTCTAGAGAAATGATTTAAGTTTTAGTTTAAGTAAGACAGGAGCTAAACTTAATATACAGAGGTTGCCATAGGGGTACTAAATATGTAAAGACTACTTAAGAATATCTTGGATAATAATTTAGATTATGATAATATAATAGTAGTGGCTTTAAACTGGGAAACTAGTCTATACTAGGTTTATCTTTAAAGATAATATAAAGTATAACGGTTAGGTCTAACTGTATTAAACTAAGCCATGCTTAGGTTTATTATTAGCAGATTGCATAGGGTATAAACTAAGTATTATTAAAGTATTATATCTCTTAATAGTAGATTTAATATATATTAGGCTTAATTAATATAAAGGAGTATTATTAATAGCTAGTAAGCTAAGTTCTATTTAATACTAAATAAATATATATATATATTTAAGTAGCTTACTATATAGTAAGTTAAGCTTACAGTAAGTTATAAGTTAAACTATAAGTCTAATATATAGCTTATAATAGCTTTTTTTTAGTATACTATAAGTTATATATAGTTATTTAGTTAATTAGTAAAAAATTATAAGGGCTACGTAATATAAGTGCTATTACTAAGTTAGGTTATAATATAATCTCCCTCCTTTTATTAGTCTTATCCTTAAGGCCTATATTACCTGTATTTCTTTTTATATTATCCTTATATATATAACCTAGTTTTATAATTCCCTTATGATAATACTAATAGTATATTAAAGTTTAAAGCTACTTATAATTATTATATATAAGTAATTCTAATTAAAAATACTAGTTTCCTTATTATACTATATAGTTATTATAAGCCTTGGAAGTTATATTACTAGGCTTTGGCTGTTGCCCTCCTTCATTCGGCATCGAAGCGGAGGACGCTGGGATGCGCAGTAGGAACAAGGCATAACGTCGTAACCTTCGGAATTGATAAGGGATGCTCTAGCTAGTCGACGACGAGTAGACTCTGAAGACATGGTTAGAACATCAGGACAAAACGGAATGTTTACGGAGCTAGGTTGGCACTCACGACAACGAGTTAGGCTGACACGGGATATGCAGGTCTTGAGGACAAGACCCAGAGGAGGGGAGAGATCGTGTTACGATCTCAGCGGCTACGTCACGTGCCCCCCACAATTTTCAACCAATTGTAGTTGATCACGCTCACTCACTACGCTCGATCACCGTGATCAACCTACGATCACCAGTGATCAGGACAGTCACTCAGTAACCATGATCACTCAACCGTGATCACCACCAGTATATAGACTACGCTCATTAGCACTTAGATAGAACTTAGCTCACCAGCTATCAATAACACTTCTTTACCTCAATAAGCCTCACCCGCACTATTGACTATTAAGAGACGTGACTCTAAACCAACGTGCTCAGTACAACGCCCTACGCAATCTGCAAACATAAACCTAGTACGGACTAGTTTCCCTGTTTGGAACCCCAACCGTCACAATAACTAACCAACTTTATATCCAAGAATAGATAAAGTAATATTAGTAAAGAAGCAGTAACTTAAACTGGGGAGCAACACCGGTCCAGCACCCCCTTACACTGGAACTCCACCCAGTAACGCCAAAACGGCAGCTAAAGTTCAGCAGCTTTGCAACTTGGTTAGAACCTTGCAAGCTCAGATGAACAACCAGCAGAATGCTGCAACCAACAACAACGGCGGTAGTGAGCATCGAGGGAGAGACCTTGGCGAAGCTCTAAAGCCACCCAAGCCTGAGCCTTTTAAGGGACAAGCAACTGACGTAGTTCTATTCCTCACCAGAATGAAAGGATACTTCCGCTTATTCCAAAACACACTAGACACCCCTACTAAGAAAGTCTTGCTCACTACACCCCTGATCCAAGGTAGCGCTAAAGAATGGTTCGAACCTATTATAAGGGACTACCTCGAGAACGAAGAAAATCTCCAAGACCAAGACACCCAGAATATCTTCGCAGACTGGGATAACTTTAAACAAGCACTCAAAGACAATTTCGGAGTAGTTAATAAGGAACGATAAGCCGCGGCCGAACTGCTTGCACTTAAACAGCAGAAGTCATGCGCCGCGCACTCAGCCAAGTTCCGCTAACTAGCAGCCAAGACCCAGTAGGACGATAACGCCCTTATAGAGATCTACTACCGAAGTCTCAAAGAAAAAGTCAAGGACAAACTGTACCTCGCGGACAGACCCGATAACCTAACTACTTACATTACCATGGCGATCAAGATCGACAAACGACAGTATAAACGCAGACAAGAGAAAGCAAACCACAAACGTAGAAATAACTTCAATCCATACTACCCTAACCAACGACATAACAACAATCACCAGGGTAACTCTCAAAACCAAGGACAACGACAAGGCAATCACCGCAACGACACCTCATATGGAACCCAATCAGGCCCTATGGCACTAAAAGCCACATAACCAGATAATCGCGAACGCAAACCACGCGACATATCCAAATGCAAGTGCTATAACTGCAACCAGTTTGGACACATGGCACGACAATGCCCG
>JAAOAW010000182.1:0-10738 GCA_013186925.1 Fusarium succisae | reverse complement strand
TACTACTACTACTACCAACTGCCGAGTCTCGGATCCGATACTACTGATAACTCATGGGTACGATTCTCGTGATCCTTTCTACTGAGACACGACTGCGTAGTCACTGGCTATCACCTGCGGTCACGGTTTTCGTTGTCGTTGTCTCAAAAAAGCTCATTTTATGACGCGACGCGTTTTATCACTTTACGTCATGGGCTTTTGTGGCACCAAAATATTGAGATCACCATTGTGTCTGTTCGAACCACCGCTGAGAATCACTAGCAAAGAAATGGCCCAGCTCAAGTTCATCCCCGAACCCAAGCGTTGATGTCTCCCAGGTCGGCATCGTTGAGAGTAGATCAGACTCCATGTCAAAATTAATAGGGCCCCCTTCCGCCGTCAGGTATGATCCCAAAGATTCATTATTAAGGTCAGCTTGGGTCGTCGTGCTCGCATCTAAGAAGTTGTCAATGATGCGAAATGTACAAGAAGACAATGAGCAATACTAACCCCAGGCGCTCACAATCCGGAGAAGTTGCTGTACGAATTTGACGCAGCGTAGGACCAGAGTGTTGTTATCGCTGAGCTTCAAAAGAGCCTCGCAAGTCTTGCCCAGATATCTTTTCGCACTTTCGAGGCGGCCAGCGTTTCCAGCTTCAGCGCCGAGAGATATCAACAGGCTACCAAAAATTGCCAATGCTGCACTAAAGGCTGTCCCACAAGTCAACTCACCATATAGTATCCATGGGGTTGATGACTTACCATAGTAGAGAGTGAACCACCAAGCCCCGATCAAATGACGCCCATGATCAGGCCTCGTCAATATGGTGTATATAATATCTATGATGTTTTCCGCGACTTGAACAAAGACTCTGTCAAAGTTGGCATGCATGCTGTTGATAGACCCCGCGTGGCGATATGGCGTTTTGGCCTCTCTCAGCAGAGTACCTAGAGACCGAATGAAGATTGGGCGATGGAGGAGGAGTTGAACGTTGAGGTATCTGAGCGTAAGAATGATTCTGAACTTTTCGCGTAATGGGTCTCGGATATTCTCATCCGTATTATCTGGCATGTTATCGACAGACCGCAAACCTAGATGCTGAGGCAAAGTGTTTTGCCAGTCTGAGAGTTCCTGGCCGAACTGGATCATTGATGTCATTGTGGCTGTATCTGATGACTGGTCTTCGCATCCGAGGTTACTACCATAAAGTGAACCAACGATTCGCCCCATGATCCTGTAAAGAGTTCTAGACACGTCAGGTCAGTGTTTCGTCACCAAGGTACGCGGCTTCTTACATAGAAGCATTGTAGAATGCAGTGCTCATCTTATGCACTTCATCCGAATTTGAGATTGGTACTGGTAGTGGCTTTGGAAGATCCAAGCGGATGTACTCTTCTGGGATAGCACATGGGCGGCCAAACGTAAGGCTAAGACTTCTACATCGTTGTGTCAGCTAAAATGTCGTATTGGCTTTGGTAGTCTTAACTGATGAGAAGACCAACCTATCAAGCAAGATGCAGCCGAACCAAGTGCGTTTCCTTATCTCTTGTTGGAGAGGAGTAAACTTTGACGCAATGTCTCTTGAGTGAAGTCCGATAGACATGGCAGCTTTGACAGCGAGGCCGTGAATGGTCCACGTATGAACCGACTTGTGCGTCCCCTGGAGATACTGACTCGTGAGTAAGAGGTATTGGACTAAATAATGTCAGTCTTAGAACGCGAGGTGTAGTCAACAAAGGTTATCACCTGTTTCAAGAGTAGTCCCCCTAAACATCTGTGTATGGCAAAGCTCCTGGGCCCTGCGATAGTAAACATCCGACTCTTCGAAAGTAGTCTCGCTTCCCGAGTCCTCCCAGCAAGAAGTACAGGTTGCCATTGCAAGGATCATGTTGAGCAGGCCAAGCCAAGTCCGACGAACATTACCTCTGAAACCACTTGCTCTGAATCTCTCATAAGTGTCAAGAAACTCTTGCTCGTGTATATATGGAAACAAGAGTCCTGTGTTGTCAAAGTATGCACGGATGAGACGCTGCATGACCTCATCTGGCGGTAGGAGGTTGGCGCCCGCCTTTTGAGAGTCGCTCGAGGCCGCTGGAAAGGCGTTCAAATTACTCACTAGCCCACCTTCATAGGCACTGTACTCCGATGCTGGTGTTAATGAAGTCTGGTTGCAGTGATGTGTTCTTTTTGTATCGACAGCTCGCAATATGTGTCGCATAAGTGCGATGTTGGATGACGGCCCTAGCGAATGGCGTGAGACAAGATCAACAAAGGGACAAACCGTGTTGGCGTACCAAAGAAACCGCAGTCTTGCTCATCTACGAAAGAAACGGCCATGCCATCAGTCATACTCTGGCCGGCACCATTCTCAGGTATATCATCGATGTTGACCACCACATCTCCAGGTTGGTGATGAAGTGGAAGCGTAACATCTTGCCTTGAATTTGCTGGAGTTTTTAGTGTACCCTCAACCAAATTCAGTCTAACATCATGCTGTTCAATGTTTGTTTCCAATAGCTTCACTTTGGCTTCCAATGCAGCAAAGAGGCTGGAGATATCTTCATGTCAGACAATTGGATTCATGCCAGTCCAGGGTAGTGAAGGGTAGATGCCATACTCTTTTGGGACTAGAAGATTCGCAGAGGTTTCTTGCTGTTCGTAAGAACAATCGAATCCAAGCTTATCGCACGTATCACATCTCGGTCGCACTCCATTACACTAGAGTTATCAGTCAATCGTCCAATAACGCGTGAGAGATAAACTCTACCCGTGATTTGCGAATTCTGCACGCTGAACAAGCCAGCGCGACTCGGCGTCTCTTTGGCACGGGCTCCGACGCGTTTCCTTTTGGCGGCTGAGACGTTCCGCTTTTGGCCGAAGCTGGTGGAGAGTCATCTCGGGGGGTCATGATGGTACGATTGGAGATGCAACGAGTAGCCTTTGATCGGGGCAACATTGGGATGGGCCGAGTTTTGTATCCAAGTTGACAAATCTTGTCCCCGCATTTCCCCAGAATTATTGAGACAAGAAACTGGGGATCACGGCAATTCCAAACTCTGTTCCATCTTTGGTTTGGGCTGTGTTGATGAAGCCAATTGGAATGTTGCATCTTGTTCCGTCTCCATCTCGCTTCTGATGCTTCTGGGGTTGGAGGTTACGCTTTCGTTACACTGGCGCAAATACAACTCTCTCAATTGGCTCAGTGACTGCTCTGGTGTCCACTTGACCACGCTAGCTCCACTTCCGGGGCACCATCGGGACGGACGGCATAAGAAGCTCAAGTATCAAAACAGGCTCAAGACATATACTTCCTGCAGTGAGCTTCAGTTATCGAAGAACTATAGTGACAAGTAATTGAACATATCAAAACTCACAATGAAGGTAGCCTGGCAACGTTTAATCCGATTCGTCTCAACCGACGGGCGTCTGTTGCGTGGAGAACCCATCCTTCCGACTCCCGACTTTGATCTTGGAAACACCACGGAAGAGACGAAACTTCAGGCTCGTGTCATACAAGGAGATGACCTTTACGACACAACCGGCGCCACTCGTGTTACAGATGAAGTGGTCACTGTCAAGACTTTATTAGGCCCTCTTGTTGCTAGCGACGTATCCATTCTCAGATGCGTGGGACTCAACTACGCTACACACAGTGAGTAGTTATTTTCATCAAGCCTCAGCATCGTCGCATTAACACAGCGACAGTTCGTGAAGCTGGACGCAAGACGCCACCTTTTCCTTCCATCTTCTTCAAGCCTTCGACAACAATACATGACCATGGAGTCAACGTGGAGATCCCCAGAGTCGCCCAGGATGATCAAGCCGATTACGAGGGAGAACTGGTACGCTCCAAGCCTTCCTACTACCGATTCATACTGACAGATTTAGGTTGTGATCATTGGCGAGGATGCCAAAAACGTCAAAGAGAGTGAGGCCCTTGACTACGTCGCTGCCTATACGGCAGGCAACGACATTTCCTCTCGGAAATGGCAAAGAGATCCTAATCTCGCTGGTGGAGTACCACAATGGGGATTCTCAAAGGGTTTCGATACCTTTGCACCCCTAGGCCCCGCCTTGGTTTCAAGTTCTGTGATAACAGCACCCGAGAAACTCCATCTGCAGACAATCGTCGACAAAGATATTCGACAGGATGCAGGACTAGATGACCTTGTCTTTTCCATTCCACGTTTAATTGCACATCTTTCTTCTGGAACTACCCTGCAGAAAGGAAGTGTTATCATGACCGGTACTCCCGGAGGTAAGTCATTCCAATGGCTGGATTTGATCTGAACATGAACTGACGGGTGAACGTGTAGGTGTTGGCGCTGGGTTACAGCCACCAAAATACCTTGTACCCGGAACTCAGATGGAGGTCAAGATTACTCAGATTGGTACTCTGAAGAATGGCGTTGATTTTGAGTAGCCAGGTATCATTGGGCACAAGGAGAAATAAACATATAGAGCTACACAATGAAATAGATATCAGTGTATCCAAGCTACTTCCTACTCACAGCATATGAAGTTTAATGTTCTTCGCGCCAGCCAGCAAAGGGGGGCTAGAGTATGCATAGAGGAAGAGAAAGTGTTATTTAGCCTCCAGGGTTGATATAAACTAGCTCTTAAGGGAGTGACATTTAAGCTAAAGAAAACAACAGAAAAATCGAAAACCACAACACATCCAATCATAATAAAGAGCGAAAAGTCCGACCACTGCCCAGGGCCCCGGGTACCCTATGGCAAGCACACCGTTTTCACTACTATGCCGAAGCATAGCCCAACTAGATAGAGGTAGCAGCAACACGCTGGATGAGGAATTGGGGTGCAGGTCCAGAGGCGTCAGACTGATAAGCCAGATGGGGGGCAGCAACAATCAAGGAGCCAGTGCAAACCAAGTCTCCGACATTGCAGAACACGAGGGTTCGCTCACGTGGGTAGTTTGGAATGCGGCCGAGATTCTGTAGGTTCTTGGTATATCCAAACAGCACAGTGCCGACGACCTTGTTCCGGACAGCGGTACTAAGATCCTCAATACTGGCTGCAGCAAGGGCAGCACCTTGACTGTACCCCCCAGCCACAATCTTGGCAGAAGGGCACTTTGAGTTTGCAAGGTTGAACAGTCCGATCATCTCTCGAATGGCTGCCGAAGAGGTTCCTCGGGGAAGGGCGTTATCCCCAAGGGTAGCACGGTATGCACCACCGACCTATGATTCAAACAGTTAGAAAGCAAAACTAGACATCATATAGCAAAGGTACTCACTCCTTGGATCCAGACTCCGTTACTTCCGTAGTTACTCTCAAGCACAGAGGCAACTCGAGGACCAAGCGTTCCCTATCAAGTCAGCCAAGTCGATCTGAGTCAGTGAACACAGACAAAATTCACCAAGTTTCCAAGCTCAGTGGACCCTCGAGCATAGATGAAAATAACAGGGGGGCAAGCAGACGACGCGCCGTTGGAAAGGTCATCGCGAGTGATGCTTCCAGATTGACGTTTCTCAAGCTCAGCAAGAATTTCACGCTCAGAGAGAGGGTTGGAAGTGGGAAGGGCGACGGACGCAGCAGCGAAGAGTGAGAGGATGGTGATGAACTTCATGATTGATATGAGTTAATGATTGGGTTGATGTGTTGTGAGTTGCTGTTGATTGTGGAATGATTGAGAAGCTTGTGAGATGAAGAAACTCATTTCAACGGGACAATCTCATCTATTTATCATAATTTGTCAAGTTACTTTTTCTTCACCATTTTATCATACCTCTATACTCAATTCCATCTCATAGTCTGTGAATTTCTTCATCTCATCCGCTAACCTCCTAAGCATTCTCCAAACCTCGGCTCCATTCCTAAAGGAGGGGAAGCTCATACACACAAACATCTTACCTTCACTCATCATAAGACCAGAACCCCGCATTCACAACACCACCATCAGCCTCTCCAACGAATCACTTATTAAAGTAGTGTCTCAGGAACTATTGCACTAGAGTATGATTCTCGGAGCTTCGTTACTCTGCATCGTTTTAGGAAATGCCAACAACGTTTTGCCCGGCTAGCCTTTTCGGTAGCAATCTCACGATGCGGAACTCTACCGAGTCAAACTCACTAGTTCCCTTGGTTAGTGTTGTTTGAATGGCGGGATATTTTAAAGAAGGGCGCTAATCCAGGGACAGATCATCTTGCGAAAATAGCTATACACCAAGATTATACCGAGGTCATCTTATTGGAGCAACTAAGGGAAAGATCAGCGGATTGAGGTTAACAGCCAAGATATTACCATCAAGATCAATGATTTAGCGGTCAAGGGCTCAGAATATTCCTTATGTGTACTACAGCTTCCAGGTCAGATCAAGGACCCAAGATCGAGGAGTGACTCAACCTCGGCACGTTAATCAAGTCGTACTTGGCAGTGAGTTTATGCGTAATTTAACCAATAGTAACAACTTGGGACCTCTTGGAAGTGATTAATAAATTGAAAGCAACCGTCAACCTGGAACTTTTGGCCAGATTCATTACGTGAGACAAGTGACTAGACACGGAGCCGAGTTAAATGAGGGAAGCAAGGGTCTGTTTAGGGTCCATTATTGCTTTAGTGTAATATATTCCAAGCTACTTTGTCGCCATGTACCTTCCCTTAATTACTATTTGGACTGCCGTTGAGAAATACAATAAGAACCGTAAGTTATCCATTTACTGATTAGCTCTTGATAAAACAATGTCCCAAGTTTACCCACGTAGCACTAGCACTAACTAGATCTATAGCTCTAGATCGTGTTAAGAGGGATAATGTCGTAATAAAAAGTATAGTTGAGATAAATAATACTGCTGTTCTGCTCTTCGAATCACTCAATGCATTACAAACCACAACAGGTAGAAGTACGAGAAGGGCGACAAGAGGTGTAAGGAGGAACCGTGCTATTCGATCTGTGAAAGATTGACTAAACACGTGAACGTGAGGGTCATCGGACTTCTTTCTCGTAGACCCCTGATGTTGCCACGGGTCGTTTGGTAAGTCTTATTCTCCAGACTGGGACGGGTTCTTTTGGACATACCTTACTGAAGAATCCGATGACTAAGGTTGCGACAGTTTCTAACCAGTAGAGAACACTATCCTCGAGAGAAGCAAGGACAAGTAGATCATCTGTCATCTGAAGAAAGCTTGTTTCATCCTGCGCAATGCAGCTGTTGCCTCTAAGCCAATTCTGAAGACTAGAAACATGCACATCAAACGGTTCATCATACGAAACGACGTTTTCAGTTGGCTCGAGAAGATCATCTGAATATTTGTCAACACAAGGCCGTATCGTGGATCCTGAAGTCTATACCATAAGATTCCAACGCATCTTCTATTTCTGAGATAATGGCCGCACGCTCGGAAGACCCATTCATCCTCATAGTACTAAGAAACACTAGGGCAGGCTCTTCACGATCAATCTTGTTGAGCCGCTTCTCCTATATGCTTAGTCTGTCCTATTTGGTAAGCAGAAGTCTAACGCGAAGGTGCTTAAAACGGCAGAGGATATGGAAGTATTTATAAGGTAATTAAAGTGCCGAGAATCTAAGATAATTATCTAGAAAGCTTTTAACTAGCCGCGAAAGCTGTTTAAAAATAAAACACTATAATTCGGCCAGTGTTTTATAGGTACCTTAAACTTGCTTTTGAAGATCATTTAACCTTGAGCGGCACTGTAGACGCTGGAGGATAGATCGCCTAGGGACTGTAGGTAAAGACCCCCCAAGCTTAATGTTATAACTGGATGGTCGCTAAGGTGTTATCTTAATAATATTGCGAATACTGCAGGACTCCAGAGTAAGGTAGAGCAAAGCAGTACAGAAGGGCCCTTAGCACAAGGTACGTAATAACTGATTAAGCTATTATTAGCAGCGTTAGATATCAACTAACTGACATCTATAGCAATGAGCCTTGTTGCTGCCTATGTGTGAGAGTGTGAGCGACTAATAGACGTTCTTATTTCAAGCCTATTTGCTCTGCCTCTAAGGCGCTTCCAGAGGCTAAATAGCAGAACTGCACAAAGTAGCTGCTATATAACCCCTCAGCTGAAAAGAACCTGGTTATGCAGGTAAGACACTCCTGAATAACAAGTTCAAAAAGTAATGTATACTTAAACCATTTTTCCTACAGATAAATTCTCCATATTCTTATATTTCTAAGCAAAGAGATTCATATTAGATCTTATCTAAAATAACGCCAAATACTCATCTGTTAAAATAAGCTCAGACAACACTGATAAAAGGTCTCATAACTCCATAGCACTTTAGATCTCAGAGGAAGACTAACATACAAAGTGAAAAACGACCTGTCGTCGTCTTCGAAAAGAAATGCTAAGCGACCGTAGGTAGATACGTACGGCAACGAATCCGCTTTCTCTAGAGGAACCCCCGTGACCTTCAAGGCAAGCGCTTCGTCTACAAGCCAGACCTTCTTCATCATAGGGTTCAGAGACGGGAAATACAGGCTTTGTAATGCGAATGGAGTGGTAGTAGGTGATAACAACTGCTACTACAACAAGGGGGACTTGAAAATCTATGAACCGTTTGGATGAGTGAACTGGTAGCCGCATTATTACAAGATATCTTCTCAGGTAATTCGGCTGTATTCTATGCCTAATTACTAGATATGAATGTACGTATGTAAAAGGTTTGCGTGATCCAGTTCCCTTCCCTACCTCCCCTCTGCTCGGGATCTTGCCACATGCGTTGCTTGACAAGTTCAACATTATCTCCATAGCTTCTAAAATCATCGCTGCCAATGGGAGGAAGAACTGGATCATGGAAGAACGTCTGCTCGCGGGTGATAAAGACCTTGAGAATGTCATCTGCGTGAGTAAAGCCTTAGTCCGTCAACTCCCGAACAACCAATAAGGTCATTAGTATTTCCAGCTGCCCTAAGTTCTCAGAGCATACAGGAGGAACCTCAAGGCAGTAAAAGTTTCCCTTAGCAGCGAATAGACTTAACATTTCCCAGAAAGAGTCAAATGCCAGGATAGCTAGATATCTAGAGTAAGTACTCAAATTCTTAAACTTAAACCAAAAGCCATCTTTTTAAGATATCCTGTACATTCCGTCAGCATCAGGTAAGGGGCCGGGTATTGCCAATAAGAATGATCGACAGAAATCTGGGTCTGGGCTCAAGTTTTCGATGGGTTGGTAGAATCTATAGGTGGCGATGTGATTGAGGCGTTTGATTAGAATATGAACGGCGTGCTTATCTGAAGCGTTTATAATTGGGAAGTTGGCAAGCTTCGTAGCTGTCGAATCTGTAACCTTGTAGGTACCGTCGTCTGCCAGATCGACGTGGAAGATGGAGGTTGTCTGTAGTATATCCAAATTGGGTACACCCTACAAGATCAAATCGAGGAATGGGATGCCTTCCGATGAATTGAGGATTGCTGAGGCGTTCGTAACCACCTTGTCGATGGTAATCCGAGTCCGGTGAGGTGACAAAGTGGTAAACCAAAGGGCGTTGCATGGCCTGAATAATGGATGTAAACGTGATCTCCATCACGGCCCTCGTTGATAACTATTCTCAGGTGATCCACAAGATTCTCGTAAGTTGGGTCAACGGTTATTGAGTCATGATCATATTCGGACAAAGTCGTAAACACGAAGATTCGACAAGGGCTTGAAGATGCCACCAGGTACTTCTCAATTGCAATTACGTCTGATACAGCCCCCAGGGTCGAGGTGGTTTCACTGTTTGGACCATGGACTCCGTTGACGCCGATCAAAATTGCCCATCGTAAAGCTTGGGAAGTTGGTTGTGGCATTGTGAGTTGCAAATGAATGTGTAATATTTACTTAAGTAACATGGAAAGATATATGAAAATTGCAATGAGGCTAAACGTGCCCAGTTACATTTTATTAAAGATTAAATTAATATAATAGAATAAGGTAGCAATGCGTATTTTTCTAGCGTATTACCTAAAAGCCTAATTAACGTTATGCTGTTAATATAATATAAGCTAACTATTAAACTAAATTATCTTGTTAATTAAACTATTCTAACTTTTGGTTTACTATTACTCCTTTTTTAGTATTCCTTTTAGTTATTAAAAAGTCAAGTCTCTCTATAGCTATTAAGCCGGTAGGATCATGTAATTCAGAGGGATTATATAAGGCTATAAGTAGTTTGACCTAAATAAGCCTTAGTTCTGGATAATGCTAATTATATAACTAAAAGGAAGACTAAAAGAGAGGTAATAAAATACTAGAAGTTAAAGAAAAAATAAAAAAAAGGATAATTTAGTTTAATAATTAAGAGTCTTAAAGCTATACTTCTTTAAGGTAGCTATAACTATAAAAAAGAAAAGCAAATCGTTAAGATAAACCTTAAGATTAAAATCCTATATATAATATAATAGTATATAATATAAATATAAAGACTTACCTTCTTAATAGCCCTAATAACTAGGATTCCTTTAAATAGTTATATATTATAAAAATAACTGCAGAAAGGGTATATAAGCTAGGTTAATTATTAGACTTAAAATCCTTTATAAATCTATATATTTAAGAGCCATAAAGGCCTAAGATTATAAACTATAAAGTAAAACTATGCAATAAGTTACTTCTAGATAGCTTAAGTACTAAATATAAAGAATACTATATAATTAAATATAGTAACTTACTGCCTATAGAATAAAAGGCTTATAAGGCCAAAATAAATATCTATTATATAGACTTTAATTAGTATAATAAATAAATAAATAATATTTATAATATATTAAATTAAATAATTAAGAAAATAAG